>WEIS01006882.1:0-13515 GCA_013389965.1 Todus mexicanus | reverse complement strand
GGTGATGGGCAGAGCATCCCTGTCTGCAGTCCAATGGGGTGTCCAAGAGAGATGCTCGCTGTGCCCTTGGGGAAACCTCCCAGCCCACTCCAGCACCAGCCTGGCAGGAGCTCTAGAGATGGATGAACCTCCTCTGCCAGATTTGCATTAACCTTCCCGCATGCTCGGGCAGAGCCTGCAGGCAGCACTTTTGGGGAGATTCTCAATGCACCAGTTGAGGGATTTTGCAGCTTTGCCCTGTCTGGGAGCAGCCTCGCTGCTTCACATAAGACAGCAACCTCTTGCTGTCAGCCCTGCTCCAAAAGCTCCCCAGCCATTGTCTCCTTCCACGCGTGGTGTTTGTCTCCTTCCCTGGGCAGGGAGCAGAACAGCACCAAGGCCGAGCAGATCTTTGCTGAGGTCGCCAAGGCCATTGGCGAGTACCCTGTGGACTTCCGTGGTGCTCGGATCCTCACAGGGAACGAGGAGGGCTCCTTCGGCTGGATCACTGTCAACTACCTGCTGGAGACACTCGTGAAGGTGTGGGCTGGAGCAGAGGTCCCCTCTTCCTGCTGTGCTGTGATCGGGGCAGGGAAGCTAATAACCCTGTGGCTGCCCTGTGTGGTTACTCTGTGGGTGACTTCTGGTGCTGGGCAGTTCTCCTTCACAGGTGAATGGACCCACCCACCGTCAGAGGATGTGGTTGGAGCTCTGGACCTTGGTGGAGCTTCAATCCAGATCACATTCCTTCCTGGGACAACCATAGATGACAGCAGCACAAGAGCCCTCCTCAGGCTGTACGGGACCAACTACTCCATTTACACCCACAGCTACCTCTGCTATGGACAAAAGCAAGCCCTGAAGATGCTGCTGGCATCCTTGCACCAGGTAGCAACCTTCATCATTGTGCTTCCTTGCTACAACGTGAGCCCCAATCTCCCTGAGCTGGGCAGGCAGCACCCGCGGGGGGTGATGGCTGCTGGCCTCAGTGCCTTTGTGGAAACTCCAGTGAGGATGGTGGACACAACAGGATCCCTGTGTCAGGAGCCATCCCAGGGGGGTCCCAATAACCGAGAGCAGGATTGAGCCAAGGTGGAGATGGACACCGCAAAGCAGGATGCCTGACCACAGGCACTGCCGGGATGGTGGGTGCCCAGGAATCCTGTCCCAGGGCTATATTGCCCATCAGGTCTCCATCCCTGTCCTGATGAAGGGTCGGTGTCAGCCCAGCCTCAGTCAGTGGAGGCTGGAAGGACCCAGCCCTGGAGGAGGGAACCTGCTGAGTGCTGGGAGGTTGGGGAAGACCCAATGAGATTTTTTAGCACCAGTGTGGTAATGAGTAAGTTGTTTTTATGGGTAGAAATCTAAATATGCTGGTCTTCAGCAGTAGATGTGGAGCATGGGAGAGTGAAGGGAGGTGGTGTTGCTGCACAGAGGGCCCCTGATGTCTGTAGCCTGGATGTGGGGTGAGAGCTCAACACTGGCTCATGCTGGTTGGAGTGGAGAAAAGACCATGGCCAGAGCATGTTGCAAAGAGAAAATAGTGTTCGTTTTGGTTTTGTTTAAATGGCTTCTCGGCCCGGAGTCTGGTGACTCTACAAAGGAAGAGTGGGGACAAAATGGGTCTAAGCTCAGCACAGGGTGCAAACCCCCAGGACCTTGGGCATGTGACTATGGCTGTAGCTGACCCTTCACCACACCATGATCGTTCCATGCTTGTCCCCGCGATTCTGTGCCTACACCCCATGGATGAGACCTCATGGGTGGTGGGGCCTGCACGCTAGTGTCCTGCATCTGGTTGTGGGAACGGACACTGTCCGTGGACTGTTCCTCTCCTTTCCATCCACATTCTCAGTGCCAGGCTGATGCTAACAGCTCCCACTCTCTCCAGGGCAGCCCGTCTCCCCAGAACATATCACACCCCTGCTACCCCGCGGGATACCAGGAGAACACCACCATGGCAGAGCTCTATGACAGTCCCTGTGTCCGTGCACCAGGAACCCTCAACCCTGCAGAGGTCCTCACAGTGACAGGGACAGGGGACCCAGCAGCCTGCAACGCCACCATCCAGAAACTCTTCAACTTCAGCTGTGGGGCCAACAGGACGTGCGGGTTCAACGGGGTTTATCAGCCGCCTGTGCGGGGACAGTTCTTTGTAAGGAGCCTTCCTGTCCCCACAGCTGTGGTGATGTGGGGTTTGGGGTCACCAGAGGCTGGCCATGGCTGCAGGAAAGCCGCTGTAGGAGCCATCCCTGAAAGGTGGGATGTGCTGCATGCATGGACCAGCGAGCCATGCAAACCCAGACCTCTGTTGTCCCAGCACCAATCTCTTTCAGTGTGGGGAGCAGTCCGGGGGCTCCCTCTTAGCAGGGCAGCAGGTGTTACCCTGCTGTGCTGGTTGGTGGCTTCAGGAGCCCCTGCAGAGCACCTGGCGGGAGGGGCAGGAGGGTGGCCGTGACCTTCGTGCTTCACTAACCTGCTGCCTTTGGTCTCAAATACCCACAGGCCTTTTTGGGGCTTTATCACGACCTCCACTTGCTGAACCTGACTGGAGGGCAGTCCCTGAGCTCCGTCAATGCCACCATTGGGCGCTTCTGCAACAGCACCTGGGAGAAGGTGAGGTCCTGCCTATGAGATGTCAGCCCCTGCCCACCTTTCATCTGGCACTGAGCAGCCTGAGGGCTTGTCCACAGCCTGTTCTTTGCTGCATAGACAGCAGCTGGGAGATCTCTGGACAGGGAGCGTGATGGGAGAGCAGCCTCCCAGGTCCTCCTTGCTCCCCAAGCCCAGGCACTCTGGGGTCTTTATTCCCATCTGCCCTTTGGGGCTCTTCCCACGCTGTGGGTGCACCAAGCACTGCTCCGTGCTGGCAGCCTCGGCTCTTCCACCTCTGCAGGTACAGAAGGAGTTCCCCAGCATGAACAGGACCCACCTCCGCGATGCCTGCGCCGCCAGCTCCTACGCCATCACCCTTCTCCTGCAAGGCTTCAAATTCAACCACACGACGTGGCTTAGCATCCACTTTGTCCGGCAGGTAGGAAAGTACCTGGCAGCCCCAGCTTCCACACTTTGTGCCATGAAATGCCTTGTGCCCTGCCCCTGCCCCTGCCCTGCCTGGATGGCAGCTCTTGAGTTACGCTCACAGGCACCTACTGGGACGTCTGGCCTGGGCCATTTATGGTGTCTCCCAGCTCGCCTCACAAACAGGGTATCTGCAGCCCGAAGTGTGCACAGACACAGTGACTGTGGAGCAGGAGCTGGGGGTGCAACAGCAAATGCCTTCTCTAATTCTTCTCTAGGTACTATTCAGCCTTTCACATCCCTCTTCCTTCTCTATCTCCACAGGTCGCTAATGTAGACGTGGGCTGGACTCTGGGCTACATGCTCAATCTCACCAACATGATTCCTTCAGAGACTCCCCAGAGAGTTGTAGGGCTCCAGAGAAGCAACTGGATGACAGCCACAGTTCTACTGGCCGTCATGCTCATCCTCATCTTCTGCCTGCTCACAGTCATGTGTTGCCAGAGAAACTCCTCCAGTTATGAGAGACTTTAGGAGCACTGGCACCAGGGGCAGCTGGAGCCCTTTAGTACTGCTGCTGCACTTGTGCGAGGAGCTACAGGCAGGGAATCGCCCCCACGTGTACAGGAGCTGTGAACTTGTGATGTGAGGCCCCCCTGGCCTGGCCTGGTGAGCTGGAACAGGTACAGCCTTTAAAAAAATCCTTCCTGTAGCTCTGTGCTGTCTGGTTTTCCTTTCCCCTTGCTGCTGGTTGGAGATGCTCTAGGAGAGAGGGCATAACATGTAGGGCAGGGGATCAGCACTGGGGTCATGAGGACCACAGTGGTGTGGGGTGGCTGGAGATGGTGGGACCAGTGGGTCAGGGAAGGGAGAAGTGTGCCTGACAGCAACAGGATCAGCATGGGACTGGTTACAGCTTGCAGCAGATAGCCAATATGGGGCAGGTGTGTCCTGTCCCAGCCCAGGACAGGAGGCTGCATCGCCCACAGCGACCTTGAGGGTGGCCAAACACTCTCCAGAATGGTGGACAATGCCCTGAACCCGTCAGGGTTTAAGANCAGGAGCAAAGGAACAGGCATTTCCCCATTTGCTGCCTTTTACAATGTTTATTTGAATGACGAGAGCTGTGAGACACCTGCCCTTCTG
Organism: Todus mexicanus; assembly: GCA_013389965.1. NCBI lineage: Eukaryota > Metazoa > Chordata > Aves > Coraciiformes > Todidae > Todus > Todus mexicanus. The sequence continues at coordinate 9,369 of WEIS01006882.1, read as the reverse complement.
CAGAGACACCAAAGGTCAGGTCCTTGCTGCTGGGTGGCAAATAATAACAGCATGAATCATCCACAGGGTAGATAACAAATGAGCGGAACCAAAGGCAATGGCAAGGTCACAGCGGTGGGCAGGATCTAGGTCAGCTGCATGCACAGGAGCAGGGCAGGACTCACAGCCTGCTGGAGTCTCAGCCTGACACCCACAGTGCCCAGGCTTTCTGCTGGTGGGACAGTCTGGTCTCCAGGAAGATACTCAGGAACATCCATCTCTTTGTCCCAGAAGAAATGGAAGATGAGATGATGAGACGAGATGAGACGAGACGAGACGAGATGAGATGAACCCTCCCATGGACCATGCTTCTGTCTTTGGATGCTCAGTTTGCCTTCTGTCTCCAAAAACATCAGATAAACCCAAATGAGCCAGCTGGGGTACCTCAGAGCCTTGCGTGCCGTCATGCTGGCAAACCCAGTAGGGACCTGCCTTGCTGTTGGCAACCACGATCAGACCCAGCATTGCACAAAGCATCCTGTCACCATGTGCCCGCAGCCATGCACTAACAGTCAGGTGCTCAGGGAGTTCCTCCAAGGCCAGGTTGGCTCTCCACAGCCCCATATTCCAGCCGGTGGGATGGAGGCCATATCTGTGACAGGCATAGTGGTGTAAGGAGGCGGATAGGCATGGCTGGGCTCCCTGTGGTACGTAGGCTGATCCCAGCACGTCTCCACAGGAGTGGAGCTCCTCTGGAAGCTTCCTGTGATGCCGATCTGCATGTTGGGGACAGTCCCGTGGGAGGCCAGACTTTGATTCTTCTTCAGCGCTGTAGAGGTTATCGTGCTCAGCATCATTGAACCAGCCTCAGGCTGCCGGTCCTGCTGGCAGAAGTGCAGGGCCCTGTGGTGCAGTGAGCCCTCCAGCCCTGCCAGGCTGCTGCCAGGCTCTTGAAACACAGCTGGGCTCTGAAAGGCAGCTGCACTCCTATGCCCACAAGAGCAGGAGTAGGGCTGCGAGGCCCAAGGCAAGGGTGAGGATGATGAAGGCAACAGCCGCAGCCCACAGGGCAGGAATGTGCCCCTTCACCCGTGCTGGAGCCTCTGCTGGGATCATGTTGGTGAGGTTGAGCATGTAGCCCAGCGTCCAGCCGACGTCAGCGCTCCCCGCCTGCCCAAGGAGAGAAGGGACATGAATTAGCCCAGCAGAAAAGCCACACTGATGATGCAGGGCCACCTGCTCCTGCAGGGCCCAGATGGGGAGCAGTAGGTGCCCCAAACGCCGAGCCATGCTGGGACAGGGGGCAGGTGGGGCTTTCTGGGCCGTGACTCTCCCAGCCCCCCAGAGCGGGAGGCTGGCTCATTTCCCCAGCTCTGCCTCTACTCCTGCCCACAGGCTGGGTTTGCTGCCTACCTTCATCTGGAAGAAGATGTTCTTCCAGCTGGTCTCATTGAACTTGTAGGCATCGAGGAGGAGCGTGAGGATGTAGTTGGCGTTGGCGCAGTATTTTGGCAGTCGCACAGGGTTCTCTTCAGGGTAGCTAGAAGACAGCTGGGGTGGGGACATGTTTGGGGAGGAATGAAAGTTATTTGCAGGCAATTTCTGTGCAGAGACTGCTGCACTAGGGGCCACCAGCATCCAGAAAAAGGCTTCTGGACTGGCCAAGTATTTTGGACTTGTCCACGCAGGACAACTTTTTGAGGTGGATTTACACTCCCAGTGGAAACAGGGCAACGTATTTGAGCTCCTCCTGCCCCACATTCTCCCATCTCAAAATCCTCATGCAAGGGGCTCATGCTCTCTGCTCCATGGTGGTCCTAGCACATCTCCTGGCGTTATTTACCCCCATTTGACTCCTCTCCAGAGTGGTGCCAGCATCTGGCTCCCCTCTCACCATCCTCCAGACCCACCTCCATCCCCAGGTCCTGTACTGGAGGGGAGATTTGGCTGCCTTCACCTACCCTGGCTGCCTCTTTCCCAAAGTCGCATGAGCAAGGAGGGTCACCAAGGGTGTGTGCAGGATGGTCCTGGCTCCCACTCCTCTTCCCCCACCCCAGGACCTCTTTGCTTGTGAAGCTTCCCCACAGGCTCCCATCACGGGGGACGTACATCTTCCCAGCTTCTTGTGCAGAAATGCTTGATGGTCTCCCTGACGGTGTCCAGTGACTGCCCTTTGGTCAGGTTGAGAAACTTGAAGTTGTAGTAAAAAGCAGAGAAGGCCTGAAAGGCAAGAGGCAGAAAAGCTGTTGAGCTACAGTGGGGAATCCCCCCACAGCAGCTGCCCCTGTCTGCCTTGAAGCCAGAGATAGGGTTTGTCCTTCAGGTTTGTCCCATCCTTGTGTCCCAGAGCATCGTTGTCTATGTCCCGGCAGGGCTGATGGGCTGGGGAGTAGGTGCCTGCTGCCAGCGGCAGGACACAGAACATGGGCAGAGCTTTTCCTGAAGGCTGCTGGCTGAGCTGCTTTTTCTACTGAAGACTTAAGATTTTGACAAAGCACCTTTTTTATTAACGTGGTCCCATTTGGAGAGCTGGTTGGAAAACCAGCCAGCAGCAATCCTTGGTGTGCCCTGGGGCAGTGGTAATTTGGGAGCTTCTTGCCCCCATTCTGCTGTGGGGAGGTGACGGTGCCATGGGGCATGTGGGGACAGCACAGCACTCAGGGACGCGCTCTGCTGTGGAGGTGGGAGGGTGGGATTTGCCTTACAATGAACTGCCCTCTGACTGGGGGCTGGTAGACACCATCGAAGGTGCAGTCCTGGCTCTGGCCACATGCTGAGAAGTCGAACAGCTTCTTGACAGCAGCCAGGCACCCACTGGCATTGCCCCTGCCCTCCAGGGTCACGTTCCTGTCGCCAAGGGTCAAGCGTGGGTCACTCTGGTTCGTGCAGGGGCTGGTGCGGAAGGAAGACAGCGAGACAGTTTCATTGTAGTCTTTTGGGTAGCAAGGGTGATCGACTCGCGGGCTGGAGGATGATTCCTGGGAACAGCAAAACCACAGGCTGCAGCCCCCTCCAAAGCCTCTTGGTGTGGGCATGCAGGGTGACAGGATTCACCCAGCACTCCCTCAAAGCTGCAGATGCCAGCAGCTCACAGCTCCTCAGTGGAGAAAGATCCTCCTGTGGTTTAATCCAGGTCCTGTTGGGCGTCTGCAGCCCCAGCCTGAGCTCAATGCTAAATCTCTCTCTGCATTGTCTCATTTCCTCTCCCACTGAGGGAGACCAATTCTAAGGGCCAAGACTGTCTCTCCCCTGGCCAACAGGATCATGATCTGGGACACACGAAGCACTCTCCACCCCATCTGTAGCTCTGTCTCTAGCTCCAGCCCCAGCCCGGGACACCACCTGGGACCTTCCTGGCTGTGCAGTGTGAGCAAACACTTCTGGGTCACCAAGGCTGCTGCTCCTGGCAAAGTGCAGTTCCATGAAGACCCTCTTCCCCTCTGACCTTCCAAAACGTGGCCTGAGAAAGATCTCTGGTTCTCTTTTCTCAGGTCTGTACAGTCACAGAGTAGTTGAGGTTCAGGGGAGCTATAGGGTCCCTGTGCCAAACCCCTCCTTTAATAAAGCATGACCAACTAGGCTGGGTTGCTCAGAGCCTTGTGCCATCAAATTCTGAATATCTCCAAGGATGGCAACTCCACAGCATTTCTGGGTCCTGTTCTGATATTTGACCATTTTCATGGGACAGAACTTTTCCCCTGCATCTGCTTGGAAATTCACACATTCTAGTTTGTGCCCATTGCCTCTTGTCCTGTCACTTTGCACATCCAAGAAGAGCCCGGTCCTGCCTTTTCTACACCCTGTGTGAGGCAGACGTGGACAGCCAGCAGATGTCTCTCAAACTGTCCCTTTTAACACTTCCCGTGCTCCTCTCCACATCTGCCTACCTCTGCTCCATGGAGTCTGCACCTGCTTCCAGTCCCTGCTGATGCCTCTTAGCTTGTTCTTTATGCATTAACTAATCCGTGGTTGGTATAATGAGACCAGAATCCAATTACCCCCCAGTTCCCCTCTCACCACAATTAATTCTTTTGCCAGTCGCCTCAGCATCTCATTCTGCCCGTAGCAGAGGTAGCTGTGCGTGTAGATGTTGTACTTATACCCGTACAGTGTGAACGTGGAGGCTTTGTTCCAGTTTATCACTGAACCTTTAGGCATGAAGCTGATTTGGGTGGATGCTCCTCCAAGATCCAGTGCCCCAAAAATTTTGGCTACCTCTGGACGAATCCATGTGTGGGCTTTTGGGGAGTACTGCCAAGGCAAGACAGGAGAGGAAGAGGAGTAATTCATGGCTGGGATTTACTTGCCCCAAGCAAAATTCTCATCCCATGAAAGTCAGTGGAGGTTCGTAACTAAATTCAACAGATATTCCATTCAATTACTTCCATGCGAGAGGCCCCATGGCCTTTCCTGCCCAACCAGCCTGGCCATTTATCAGAGCCAGCAAAAACAAAGATTGAACTGTCTGATGGTCAATATGCACAAATGTGCTGTGGGCTCATGTGGTTCTGAGCCACCAGCCCCTGGTCCAAAGCACCAGTGAGGACTCGGCTTGGAGGGGGTGCCCTTCCTGACAAGTGGGCTGCAGAGGTGCTGGTGCAGGGGGAAGGACAGAGATTCTCCAATAGCCTGCACGGGACCCCAGCGATGCCGCCACCTCCCTCAGATGGGATAGAAGGTGTCCGGAAAGAAGCTTGTTTCAAGATTCCTTCAAATTGGCACCATGAACCAAACCTGGAGTCTCCCAGTGCCATACGGAGCTGGACCTTCCCAGGGCAGCAAGACAAAGCCCAGAAGGAGCAAATGGTGCCCGCTGGCCAGCCTTGCTATCCCCAAGAGACCCTGTGTCCACATGGTGCAGAGATGCGCCCTTAGCTCTAAACAGACCTCTCATTCCTGATTTCTCCCCCCGCCCCTTTCATTGTAGGTGAGCCAGAGAATAACTGGCTGCTTCCCCATCATCATTCCCAAAAGTTTTCAGCCATCACCTTTCCTTCTACACTGAGCAATCTTAAGAAAAAACAGAAAAGCTGTATTAGCAGAGAAGGAGTGGGTGTTTCGCTCTTCTCCCACCTTAGTGAAGGAGTCCATCAGGTAGTTGATGGTGATCCAGCCGTAAGCCCCCTCCTCCTCTCCTGTAAGGATTCGAGCCCCCTTGAAAGCCACCGGGTACTCTTGAATTGTTTTGGCAACTTCAGCCAGGATTTGGTCTGCTGCTGAGCTGTTCTGTTCCCTAAGAAGGACTCAAAGGTCAGGACACATACCCAGCTACATCAACGCTACAGAGAAAACACAAGGAGACACTCTTTTTTTCCCCCTCAGTTCCACATATTTTAGTATTTACAGCAAGTAGGTTGTGTGAAGCGATGTTTCCTGCTACAGAACTTGCCAAAGCTGCTTGCCCAGGGTAAATCCCAGCTGTCTAGACTTGGCTTAGGAGCCAGAGCAATCTCATCACACCAGTGCAGCTTGATCCCAGTCCCACAGAGGTTTGCCAGGCTGCTCTTCCCTGATCAAGTATCTTTGTAGTGCTGGAGGCCAGAGGGGATGCAAACCCTCAGTTTGAACATCACCCACTGGCTGCATCAAAGCCAGGGCTTGTTGCTGAGCTCCAGTGGGTGTTTTGGGAAGGTGGCTTCAGACCTCTGAGTAGGGAAGATGTCTCAGGGCTGCTGGCACATGCTCGCTCTCTGAAGCGAGTAGCCTTCAGGCTGCGATTGAACTCCTTCCCGGGGAAGGGAGTCTGATGGCCAAGGCATGGAAATAATGTTAGATATCTGCAACCATAAAACCAAGAACTGTGAGGTAAAGGTTGGCATTTGAAGAGAGCTAATATGGGCTGGGGTAAGGCAAGGGCAAGTCCCACAGCACCTCATTGCCTCCTACCTCTGCCCTGCTTTCTCACCAGCACCCATCCATCCAAGTAGATGGCACATCTGCTGGTGACATCTTAACTCCTGTGTTTAACGAATAACGAAGAGCAAACAAAGCGTTTTGAGAAACATTTCTTGCTTGGAATTGGGCATACGACACCATCCTGAGATGCGAAGTCCCAGGATGCCAGCAGACAACTCTGAGCAGCTTCTCTGCCCCAGGGCCAGTTGCTCAGAACAGCTCAGCCACCCACATGTCCACACCAGGCTGCCTTCTCTCCACTCCCCAGTCACTTGCTCACAACAGCGTGAGAGCTGGGAGCTCCTGGCAGCCTGGCCCTGTGCAGGACACCATGTCCTGGCAGTGGCTGCTTGCAGCTGAGTCACTGCTCTGTCCCCTGGTGCCCCACAGCGATACCTCAGTAGCCTCATGCCTGCTGTTGCTCCGAGATAAACTGGGACATCCTTCTGTTTTGCAGCAGGGACAATCGTTAGGGCTTTATCCAGGCACTCCCTCAGGGAATCACCAGCTTTTGGGGGGTTGTTGACATAGCTCGATATGCCCTGCCCTGGAAGAGAGACAGGCTGAGACAGACTGAGACAGGCTGCTGGGGATGCCTCGGGGCAGGGATGTGGGAGCAAGAGGGCACAGGGCAGTGAGGTCTGTCACCTCTTAGCAACAAAGGGTGCTTTTCTAGGGTCCCTTGGTCCTCCGAGACCTTACTGGTCCACACTTATGTTCCTCTCCTATGACTTCTCCCCATCTCCCATGCCTTCAGCAATGTCCCCAGCTCTCTGGGTGAGACCTTCCCCAGCCAGGCTAGCAGCTTGGGCAGCTGGGGGCAGTCCAAGGTGGAGGAATGAAAGTCCAGAGCAATACCAAGTTCCTCAGTCCCACGAACTGTGTCAGGACTACATAGTGCTGAGGGCCCTTCGGTTAGGAGTGAAGCCAGTGGGGAATCAGGGACCACCTTGCCTGCAGCGAAGGCTCCCCACGGTGCCAGCCCAATGGACAGAACTGCCCACCATGGGCAGGCCAACAAAAGGAAGGGCTGGGGCAATCCCACCAACCACACAAACACGCAGGGTAGAGCCAAGCCCATGTCAGGGGGATACTGACCCTGGACATCACAGGACAAGGTCTGGCTGACTACACCGGTGTCATTCTCCTTGTCTGAATCCCACTCGTAGACAAACAGAGAGGTGTGGGATGAGCCTGCATCAAACACCATCCCATACTGGAAGGAGAAAACAAGACATCACGCTGTCAGGAGGAGCAGCTGCCTGTCCCTGGTCCTGCCAAGGTGGTGGGGCCAGAGGATGCCCCAAACCCCCTCTCTCTAAGGCACAGCTCTCCGTGGCAGAGCAGAGAGGTGCCAGTGCCATGGCCTCAGCATGGGCATTTCTCATGGCAATAGAGGAACTTTTTCACTCCCTCCCTCTTCCAAGGACTGTGCAGCAGTGATAGTTCACACAAACATTTTCTCAGTTGTTTCCTCATACTTTTTTGTTTTCTTTCTTGGTTACATACCTTTTTGTGTAGGGGCCAGCAACTCTCTGATCTCCAGTGCCCTCTGCAACCCCCGTGACTGCACCCAGCCTGGGCAGGGCCTGGCAGAGCCACACCAGCCCCAGTCCAGGAGCACCCAACCGTGTGCCTCTCCCCTGTAAAGACTTCCAGCTCACCCTCAAGCCATGCCAACACTCAACCAGCAGCCAGGGTGGGATGTCAAGCTGCAGGGGAGGGACGGGGAGGAGCCACAGCACTTGTGCTGTCATGTGAGTGAGTTAGGACAAGGTGGTGGGAGCTGGCAGGAATAAAGGCCACATGGAGATGTATCACCTTGTGGTGTGGTGCCCTGGGAGGACAGAGGGAACAGGACAGGGCTTTGCCCTACGCATCTGCCCCAAGGTAATCTCGAAACACATCAAATGCATAGCATGGTGGCTAGTTTCAGATGATGCTTCCCCATCCCTGACTTGGAGGTGGCAAGGCTGTATTTCTTTTACCTGCATCTTGAGATGGGAAGATAACATCCACCAAGGTACTGCAAGGCACTTCCTACCAACCCCCCCTTCATGTCCTAACCTCAAAGACAAGCTGCTGTCTCTGAGCACCTGCCCAAGATCTCTCCAGCGATACTCAGGGATTTTCTTTGGGGCTCACCTTTACTGTGGGTGGCAGGGAGACATCTTCAATTTCCACCAGGCTGAGAACAAGGGCAATGATGGACAATGCGACCAGTGTCACTACAATGGCACTGGTGAAGTGTTTCTTCTTAGTGAACGTCATGGTGAAGCCTCCTGCAGAGCCAAACACAGGAGAGAGGTGGTTGGACATGGCCGGTTAAGAGCGGTATCAGTCAGTGAGAATTGCAAGGAGATCAGCTCCAAAAGCTGTCCCCAAGCAGACAGTATCTCATCCCATAAGAAAAGTAATAAAACCGGGGTGGGGGGAGGAGGGGAGCTGTGCTGGAAGAAAGAGGGGTTGGATGCCCAGCAACATCAGCAGCCCTGTGATGGGATCACAACAGTCCTCCAGGTCCCACACCCACTCAGGCTCGGCTCAGCACTACCGGGAAGGATCAGGTCCAGGAGGAGCAAAAGAAACACGTCACCAAACAGAGGAGAGTGGGGGAAATTGCAAAAAATCTTCAAGGTGAGGTATTGCAGAAGGGGAAGGTGATGTTATTTTACAATACGCAAAAGGTCAGCTCACCTGCTGGCATTCCCAGGCCTGTGCACTCAGCAGCACCCAGATGTTTGTGCCCAGGTAGGATCGCTCGGAGCTGGCTTGCAAGTCCTTGCTGTGGCTCTGGGCTCCTCCACTGCCAGCAGCAAACCCAGCTTGGATCTCACCTTTATGTCCTTTGGGAGTGGATGTTGCTTGATAATCTTTTCCCCATTATTTTACCTCCAACCTCGACAGCCTTTGGCAAAACTCACGAATATTGGTTGTCTCACTTGTCTTACAGGTGTATCTATGGCTCAGTTTGGTGTCTTCCTGACACCTTATCTTCAGCCAATTAGTTCCTCCTCCTCATTTGAATGAAATCACACGTAGGAGCCCTGCAGCATGAGCACACACCTCTTCTTTTAACCCTTGTCCCCCTGCTTCTTTGGCTTTTACACTGTCCTGGTTCCAGCTGGGATACGATTTCTCCCAGTAGCTGGTTCAGGGCTGTGTTTTGGATTTGGGATGAGAACAATGCTGATAACATGATGATGGTTTAGATGTTGCTAAGCCGTGTTTGCACAAAGTCAAGGACTTTTCAGCAGGCTGGGAGGAGGCACAGCCAGGACAGCTGACCACAACTTGCCAAAGGGCTGTTCCAGGCCGTGGGCCACGGTGCTTGGTGTATGAGTTAAGAGGAAAGCTGGCTGGGGGCTGCTGCTTGGGAACCAGCTGGGCATTGTTCGGCGGGTGGTGAGTGATGCATTGCTTGTTTTGTGCATTCTAATTTCTTTATCATTTTTTTCCCTTCCTTTGCTGCCTTATTAAACTGTTTTTATCTCA
>WEIS01006881.1:0-12499 GCA_013389965.1 Todus mexicanus | reverse complement strand
CCCCGCAGGGATGGCAGGATGTGAACAAAGAGCTGGGCGTATTAACTGCAGGTATTCAGGGACAGACAGTAACTCTGGAGCCCTGTGCGACCCAACCGTCGCCTGCAGGGTGCTCAACACCTCCCAGGAATAGCTCAGCAACAAAAGCTGCTCAGCTCAGGGTCAGAGACAGGATGGGTTTCAGATATTTCATAGAAAAACTTCACTGAATTTCTTCTTCTCCAGTGATTATTATTCAGGAAGGAAACTCATCCCATCTCACACCATCAGTCGCCATGGGATTTACAACTTGGGAACTGTCAGCCTTCTGGAGGATGCATGTTATGATTTATACATTAGCCTAACCTGCTGCTGGGGCTTTTACTGGGACAGCTGAAGAAAAACTGCCATTTTCCTCCTAACTTAAAAGGTATTTAATGTGTTGCTCGGATTTGCACCAAATCTTACCTTCTTGACTAAGCTCCTCAGCCCAAATTAAAATTCCAGTTTTATCGGAGAATCGAATGACCTTCAAGATCATCAAGTCCAAAGCTTGAGACTTTTTCCAAGACAAGGTTCACACCAGAGCTCTGGGGGCCTTCCCCCATCCCCAGCATTGCCAATAGCTCAAGGGCAGAGGTGGAGGGCAGCAGATGCACGAAAATATGCACTTTAAGAATAACCAGAAAAAAAATCGCTTCATTCAAAAAAGCTTTGCAAGCCTCGAAAAGCCATTAAAACGTTACCAGGTTTTACCCAACCAGAAACAGAGTTCTCAGAAAAATTAAAAAATTGACAACTCCATGCACAGACTAAAGAAATACCGTATTTGTACGAATGGAGCCGGCTTTACTAGATATGCACTGTGAACACCGAGTCCTCACAGAAAAGTTGGAAGAGCAGCAGCTCGTCCCCTTGTGCTGCAGTACCCTCTGGTGATGGATGCTGCAACTTCAGCTTCACGGGAAGCCGGAGGATGATGCTCTCCTGCATCGCTCCGCTGAGGCACTGGAGCTCAGGAGCCTCAGAAGCCAGTTCTGGTATCAGATCACAAAAACAGGGGTTAACAATCAGCATCCTCCTTTCCGGAGCAGCCATAGATCATATGCACCAGTTCCATCTGGCCACTGCACCAGGCTCTGGCAGTTCCCCAGGCAGGAGCCACACATCCACCTACATTTTCTCACCTCATTTTGTCCATGGTCGGGAGGTTTGTTACTTCTCAGGTTAGACCTCACTGTTGGGACCACGCTAAGTCATTCAGCTTCTCCAGGACTTGGGAAGTCTGGTCCCACTACTCAAAGCCTCTCCTGGCAGAGTCACCCTCCACCAGCCTGTGAGCTCAGGCTCTGGGCTGAGGGTGGTTGCCAGCAGATGGCAACCCCTTCCCGCATCCTGGGCTGCCAGGCCAGCGCCAAGAGTCTCAGGTGTGTAGAACGCCTGGAAAAAACAGATCTGAATGNTTTAACACAGAGGTAACTTCGTTTCATTAAATTAACCAATTAGTAATTGCTTCAGACTCACTCTCTGTGCCGGGCAGGGCCTGACCGTGTCCTGCTCTCCGAGCTCCAGCCCAGCCGGCAGCAACCTGCGGCAGCTCCTGGCCCTGGGCAGCCTGGGCTCCAGCGCTGCCTCCTGCTTCTACAGCTCAGCCCCACGGGCAGCAGGATCCTGCAGAAAGGGAACTAGATTGGAACGCACTTCTACACAAGAAAAGAGATTTCCAATAGTTTATTCTACTTTGGTCTATACATCTCTATACAACAGGGAAATATTCCCGGTGCTAATGGAAGCGGCAGCAGTGGCACAGGCTGGAGGAGCAGAGTGATTTGGCTTTTCCTCTCCACTGAAGGCAGATGGGTTTATAAAATCCTCATCCAAAATGTAAAAGGCCAACGGGCATTTTTGTGAGGCCTGCCTGATACCCAGAAACCCACCAATTCAATTCCTCTGGCTTAATTGCTGTAAAATGCAGGAATTCCTGGGTCAGCAAAAGGCCTTCCTCAGATTCGGTTGATACTTGTTTCGTTTACACTAAACTGAACTAGGCTGTGTTGAAACCTCATAACGGGCACGTTATCTTTGGTAACGGCTTTAATGCTTTAAAATCGTCCTGTGAGTAAAAAGGCACAAAGGTAAGCCCGAAGGCTAGAACAGAAAGGAAAAGAAGATCTTTATAGGGAGATAGTCCCTAAAAATAAAAAGAGGCTGGAATAACAGATTTAAGAAGGGGGAAATAACCTGTGAAACAGCAATTGCTGCTGGAGACAGGGGTGAGAATAAGTGAGAGCACCAACTGACAGAAGGGGCTATTTCTGGAGCTCCTGACTAAGCTCCATGAGCAGTATAAGAGAGGTAGGCTTTAAACCACACCTATTTCTATTGGCTGTGGAAAATCATTTACTTGCTTCCTTTTCTGGCTGGAAGAGCTTCCCCCTGCTCATCCGGCAATATCCACCAAGCTCATCACAACGGCGTCTGACCACAGGAACAACCACCCACAGGATAGCAGCCTATTGCCGTCCCTACCAATTACAGCTCCCAGACACATGAAAGCAAACGATGCCATCAAATAAACAGCCTCCACTTTAAATACTGCAACAGGAAATGCATTCTAAAATTCAGCACCAGATAATATTAACTGATTCCCCATATTGCACTTATCCCTTATTCAAAAGGCTTAAGATATTATATCCCCTTCTCCTTGTATAAACCAATTCAAGTTATATAATGCATGTGGATTTGCCCTGACCCGGTTCCAGATGGCGATATATTATTAAGCCAAGGCTGTACAATTGCAATTTGGTGGAAAACAGGTCAGGATTTCATTACACATCAAAACTCTCAAACTGTTCTGAATATTTCAAATTAAAAAGGCAAGTAGAAAATAACCCCTGTGTCGGAACGATCCTATCGCGTTACCTTGCTCATGAATTTATATTGGGTGCATATTTTATCAGCTCTTTTGCTACTTTTCAACATCCGTCCGTGCAGCTTGTTATGACAAATCATGGGACAAAGCAGGGCTGGAAATGGATGGATACAGGAGGGGGAGGGCACCAGCAGCCTGGGCCCTCCTGCTCTCCCCACCACGTGGAAGAGTTTCAGCCCAGATCATGCAATGCAGTGACAGTTTCAGGTGAAAGAGGAGCAGAAAGGCAAAAAAGGGATGCAGAGCAAGATCTTACACGCAGCGGGCTTGAAGCTTGGCTGGTACTGCCCTCCCGTCCAGGCAGGACGCTGAAGTTTGACTGTCAGGCGGATGTACGGTTCTCAAAGTTCATTAAGAACCAAGAGAAGAGATCGGTGGAGCAAAGCAGGCTTCCTTCCAGCCATCTCAGGAACAGAGCTGCCTTTTCACTCCCTATCAACATCTCCTTTGAACCAAAGAGTGCGCAGAAAGTCAGACGGCTAATTTCCCCCGCCAGCTCAGGGCTGGTCCTCAAGAAACCCATTAAATCCATTAATTTCCAGTCTCATCCTCCTCACTGTCAGTGCTGCCTGTGAACTGTGTTAGTGGGCTGCTTGTTTGGGCAGATTTAGCTTGTCTTATGCTATTAAACTGCTCAGCCACTTCCTGGGCTATATTAATCCTCTCCGTATTATTTTTCTAACTTAATCAGTGCCGCTAACTCATTTGCCGTTAACAGTTGTTTCCAAGTTCATTGCAGGACACACCAGAATCACAAAGAGAGGCTTTGGCTCTCCACCGCCAACTTCAACATATACCAAAGCATGTCCAATAAGCCATGGTAGACATTGGAATCAATCAGTATATTGGTGCTTCTCTAATTTATCTCTTCGGGGGAAAATACCATCATGATGACATAGACCTTAAACTAAATCAAGATCGTAAATTATGGGACTGTCACCAAACGACACAACCCCAAGCTGTATACGGCAGCTGACATGTCCGTTCTGATAAGCACACCCATTAGCTTCACTGCTTTAGGAGACACTTAAAACCCATTAACTCTGCAAATATCAAGACGTAAGATCAGTTCCCTGAGGTTCTTCCTGGTTCCAGCTGGCAGTGGAACGGATTGCAGAACGGACCATGTTATCTCATGTTATTTAATGAGGAGAGATGCTGCCCACCACACGCCCTGCTCTGGACGAGCTGACAGCATCGCTGCAGCTCATTTCAGGTCTTCTCTCAGAAGCTCCAGCGAGTGAGCTCAGGGCCCGGGTGTCAGGGGCAGGTCACGGGAGCTGTTGCTCCATCACAGTAGAGCCTGAGCTGCTCTGCTACAGAAACCACCTGAAAGCGTTTTTCTGCCCAAACCAGAAGGAAAGCCAAGGCTGCTCAGAATCCAGGCAGTTCTGGGTACCTGCTGGTTTGGGCTGAGTGTGTGGGAAGGAAGGAGGCAAAGCTCAGCAGTGGTAGAGGCAAAGGCAGAAACAAGGAGCAGCAGGAGGAGCAGCCGTGCTTGGCCCTGCAGGAGAGGACTCTGCAGGAGAAGGGCTGGATGAAAGCGTGGTAAGAACTGTCTGCCGCTCACTTTATGCACTCTGCTTAACAGACAAACAGCATCGCACCGAAGACGCTTCCATGTACCCCAAACCATCACAGAGGTTTATTTTTCAGGGGTGCAGCCTGCTAGACTCGCTTCCCCCAGTTCTGGCTAGCTACCCAGCTCAGGAAGGAGGTACAAGTGTCCTGAGCAGGATGAAACAGCACCAGCCCACACCTGGCCGCTTCTCAAGACAGGGTGAGAACTCTTCTATACGGCTCGTGTCTTCTCAGCAATGGAATGGGACCCTCAGCCCCCACACCAAGATGGTGTCAGGCGGGAAAAAGTACAAAATACCTCAAGGCAGCATGAGAAACTTCTTCATAGCTCTACCACATTATTTTACACAGTACAGTGGGCTTGGGACAAGACTGCTGAGGTGAAGCAGGTGGCTTCCTACAGAGAAGGGACTGAGTGGTGGCACCTCACACCTTTGTTCAGTTGTACTTGAACGTGTGCAATGGGCTACTCCCGGTGCAGCATCCCACCTTATCGCCAAGCACTGCCAGCTTCATAGAGCAGCATTCAGAAAGCCCTTCCCTCGGCAATTAAAATGCTTGTGGAGTAAGCACGGCTCGAGTCAGTCGAAGCAGCTGTCATTTATTAACTCGTGTTTTATGGCACTAGCGCTACTGCTACAATGAACTAGTCATTTATGTATTCCTGACGTTTATTACGCTGTTGTAAAATTCTGTGTTCTGTATAATACAGAGAAAATAAAACAATTCTCCCCTAGCTACTAAAACTTCATGTGTAACTGTTCTCAGAACGAGGTGATTATTGTGTAGGCTGAAATCTCACAGAACAGCGGCGGCACTGACGATCAGCGCCAGATAACTTCAAAACTCCTATTCAAATTCATCCATATTCATCATACTCGGTATTTGTGCCTGCTGAAAAATATGAAAACTCATTACATCACAGCTTAATGGGTTTTCATTGCCACCGATGCATTTCCCCCGGCGCAGGGCTGGAGCGTCTCTGCACAAAGCGCCACAGCGATGAACTCACCCCCTCGGCCCCCCCGGCTGGGTACGGGTCGGGGCCACAAACAAAGTGCTACAAACCACCTTTCTACGGGCAAGCCAAACTTGCGCCTTCTCGGGGTTTTATGCACCGTCAAATCGCCTTCTCAAGGAAAAACATATCTGCTGTACAAACCCAGTAAAACACCCTTTGCGACATCATCACGAATTGCTGCCTGGCACGGGAGGTGCTGCCGCGTTCCCGGTGAAGCACGGACTGAGCGGTGGGCTAATCGCTGGACAAATGGAACTAAGAACTAGGAGCAGGAACCCTCCTATGGGCTCTCCTTACGGGCCAGGTTCTCCTGCTGTTTCAGGGCCTTCAAACAGGGCTTGGCACGCTGCAATGCTGGCACAACAGCATCACTGGAACTTAGATGATACCACTTTTCTATGCCTATCCAACAGCTCATGGATTCAAGCACATATAACAAACAAGACATTTTCCACCATCTCTTTACACCGCCGCAGTTACCGTCATTTCCAGGCACAGATCCTCCTGCCTTTGGTTTAAAATGAAGCAGGCACCTGCCTGACACGTGAGCGGCCGTCCCTGCTGACTGCACCGGCACGTAGAGAGCAATGGGAGAGAGGCTTCCGAGAGCCAGCCTTTGTTTTCAAATGCAAATTCCTTCATGTTTATGCCACTGAATTTTAATCTAAAGCAGAATATTCTGCATATGCCACTCTGATACTTTCAGTTTCTAGAAAATTAAAAGATTTGACAAGGGGCCAAAAGAGACAGAAACGACTGATGTAGTTCCAACCGCACCTAGAGAGCTTCTGCTTTGCTTTACGAAGCTCCTGGTCTCCATAGTTACAGAAAAAGTGGGAAAAAAATGATCAAGTGTTACCTTAGATGCTCCCATCTCGAATAAAAAAAAAATAAAACTGCGCAGAAACTCGCAGTGTGACAGCCCACTGGAGCATGACTCCGCTGCTCACCCCTCCTGCAGGCTGACTCCAGCCCTCCCTGGGTTAGGTGATGCTGGACGCTGCCCACCTTGCTCTGGGCAGAGCTGGGAATCGACACATCCCAGGATGCAGTTTATACACCCCCCGTGTGTACACACCAATATTAACAGGGTTTAATAGGCATTGTTCGCTTTCTTTGGCTGCCTCCGAACACCCGGCTGGCAGCTTCAACCTCATGCCCACCCCAACACTGTGAGCCAGCAAGAGATGTGCAGAAATCCTGCCCAGGCGCCATTGCCACCCCTGAGCTCCCTCTGTCCTTGCTCTGATCCACAACCTGCCAGCTAAGTCCTCCCTGTGGCCACCAACACCCCGCAGGCACCCCAAACCCAGGACAGTGTGGTCTGTGCTCGTGTGGAGGAAGAAGCCCCAACATCTTACACCTCTCTGAGGGGTAAGAAGTGACATGACCTGAGGGACCAGTTTCAACGTGCTCTGTCAAAAGCAGAACTGGAAGCTGTGACCTGTTAATGAGGCTGATCAAACAGAAGGTAAAATAGCTGCTGTGGGAAGCTAAAGCCACCCTGCAGCTTGCTCCAACAGAGACAACATCTTGTTTTCATTTATAAAAGGGCAAAGAACAAAGTCTCTGACTCAGATTTAAAAAAAAAACAACAACCCAACAAACAAAACAACAAACCAAAACAAACCAAACAACAAAAAATTAACCACAAAAAACCCCAAACCAAACAAGATAACAGAAAACCACAACCCGAAAACATTTCAGAGAGACACGCGTTGTGCCCCGCAACTGGTACCTCTCACCTCTGCTGGAGCAGCAGGAGCTGTGATGAAGAGACTCCCACCCTCAGCCAAATCCAGCAGCAACCGTCATCTCCCATGGAACAGACCAGAAATCACCTGTTCTCTTGTCCAGCAACTTTTTCCTCAACCCCCTGAACGGAACAGGTTAAACAATCATAAAATACTACTAGGGATATATTTACCCCTTGGAGTTTCTCTTGCATTTGTGAATTGTTCCATACCAGTGCTTCAAAGAAAGGCTCTCCAACCTCACCCGCAGGGGTTTCTATAGCAAGCAATCAGGCCAATTTGTCGATCTTTGAAGGAAATATGTTTAAATTGATACCTTTTTACATGCTTTCCTCATTCATGGCTTTTCCCAGCAATGTTATCTCTTCTGCCCCCTCTCCATGGCATTTTGTGATGATCCAAGCTGCAGATAACCTTTGATTGTGGCAGGCTACAGCCGGGGCTGGATAACCAGATTTCTCACTGCTCCACACAACATAAAACCTGGCTTCTGTCAGCCAGACGGGCGAGATTCTCTAAACTGAGTTCTAATTGTTGATTAACAGACCTTCCATTCATCTTCCCTTCTCGGTTTCAAATTTCTCCAAATCCTTTCCCCGTGTGTGAGACCAGGTGATTTCTATACACAAGCCATGCAATTAAACAGACGGGTCTGACAGCAACGGCTGCTTCTTCCTCCAAAACTGACAGGATAATAAGTGGCGATCTTGTTAAACTTGCTCCCGCTAATGTAACGGCTTCTTTACTGATATTGCACAGCCAGCCAGGCTTAGCCGCAGTGCTCTACTCGCCAGCCACTGGATGTATTGGCCACTGCTTTCCCTTGGGCCTCAAGAAATAAAGAAGAAACAACAGGAATTTCTAGACATAGTCTGGCTTTTTTTTTTCTTTTAGATATTTCAGCTGTCATTGATCGGTATTTGAAATCAAATATATACATATATAGAGAGAAACAAATCAGAGCAAAATCAGAAGACCAAACATTCTCTTAAATATGAATAAACAGCTTTTTTTTTTTTCCTTAGCAAGAAAACCATCAGCTGTTTTACTAAGCATTTTTTTTTCAGCAGCAGACCTGCCTTCTATTTTACAAAGAGTAGCAATGGTAAGGCCAAAACCAGAGGGAATTAAGGGGCCCTGGTTTCTGACAAGCCACACAGCTGAAGGTGTTCCTCCTGACTTGTGCCTTCTCTGCTTCTCAGGGGAATTGTGCAGAAGGTGGTCCGAAAGGAGTTCTAAAACTCAGAGGAAGCCGCAAAGGCTTTAATGGATTTACACACTGAAGTAATCCCGCTTAGTTCGGCGTAACGTGATAAAAATGTCAAGTGTGCTTTCCGTTAGGATTATTGTTTTTATGCCTAAGTACCAGCCTGTTGTACTCTTGTGATGATAAAAGCCTGTTGCTCTAAACCAACGCACATCTTAAAAGATACAGGGCAAGATGCAAGTTTCTTCTTCCCACACTGCTCCGTCTCTGGAAACACTGACGTTCCAACGCGCAGGGTCTGCATTTCAGAGACCTCACCACAAACGTGGGTGACTCAGGGTGAACCCTGGAAGCTGATGGAGCCTGGGGCTGCCAGTCGGGTGAGACTGAGCCCCTCATCAAAGGATTTTCCATACATGCAGCTCCTGAGCTACCGAACTGCCCGGAATTACACAGCAAAGCTTTGCGTGGCAGAAACCGTAAATCTTTCTAGAACATGCATCCATTCAGCAACTGCAGCCTCTGGACTCAGTGTTGAGCCTGGTAAGGCATTCACAGGCCAGAACCTCAGAATGGCCAGGCTTACAGCGTTGCTTCCTACAAGTCTTAACCAGCACGTCCTCCACAATTCTCCCGCTTTAACACAAATGAAAATAGCTTTGACGTGCGTGACCAACGACTAAGACTTTTGGTCCAAGTAATACAGCTCAAACAAAATACATGAAGTTATTCCTTGCTTAAAGCTTCGCATTCAGGAGCAGAAGTTGGTCGTCGCTTTTATTTCTCCACCCTCCTAAGCGTTGAGCATCTCTATTAAAGTGCAACAGAAGGTGCTGCCAAAACGGTCAAAGTGATAGAAACCGTTTTGTTTGGCACTGGACCGGATCCCTCGGCGTGATTCCCAGCAAAGGCCTCCAGCAGAGAGGGGCCTGCATCCCACTGGCCTGATAATGTGTGAACTTGAATTACTGGCAAAAGAAACACACACTTTCACGTCTTTCGAGCTTTTCAGCAAGGAAATAAAAGGGGCGATTTAGACGACGTGTGCCCCAGGCCGTCTCCCCCCACTCCAGCTGTCAAGTCTAGCAGCACCCCTGCTGCAAGGCTGGCTTGGTCCTGTGCTTGGCACGGAGACCAGGCGTGGAGACCAGAGGCAAAGGAAACTGCTGGGGATTTATCTTTCAAATTAAAACCGATATGAATGAGTAAATCTTGTTTTATCTTCTGAAAGCTCCTATCAGCCTCAGGGAAATCTAGAAATACCAGTTCCTCCCAACTTTATCTAACAATGTGGTGGATGGGGAAGGATCTCACTGCAGCAGGAAGGTCGTGTGGCTCCAGCGTTCCCGAAGCTTGAACATGGGTAGATCAACGCAGCAGTTTTAACTCTCCATCCTTACCCCTTGAAGGGTGCTGGCAGCCTTATCTCAAACTGCTCTCAGATTTGGGTTTGATTCCATCATCGGATTCCCTATGATGACTTCAAGCGTTCCAGTTGAGGATGAGGTCTCTGGAGACACTTTCTAGTGTCATCACCTCTCTTCACCCGGTGAGGTAACACGATAACAGGTTCTCTCTGCTCACACGCCATAAATACCTCTAACACGGGGCACTGTGTGTGTAGCACTAGGAGAGCCAGCACTGCCACGACCAGCTCTGCACTCCAGCTTTACAAAACCAACAAGTCCCCAGTTAAAACCAGTCACCTTATGCACCCTGCTCACGCAGCCAATACCTGAAGAGTTTCCTCCAGGGGACAATCCACATCCAAGCAGCCTGAACCTTCACCCATGACCACACAGCTCAGAACAGAAAATCGTAGCCATTATCTTCCAGGATTAGGAACGTGGCATATTAATGTGAAAGCCTCATTTTATGCAAATGCGATGCATAAGTAGGTTCTCACTCAAGCTATAGGAAAAAAATGTGGGAGTGCAGGTCAATATTGCTACTATTAATTATTAATTATTTAAATTAATGCAAAGCAGCACATGCGCCCTCATCCTTCAGAAGGCCAGGCAGATATTTTAAATATTTAACATCTTAGTCCCAAGACAAAATAAATACAGGGTTATTAATCACCATCTACCTTACTCAGCATCACCTCTATTTGGAGATCAGGGATGGAAGAGTACAAGAAAACTGAAATGTGCTTCAAATCAAACTCCCACCTCTGCTGTCAGCCTTTCAAACAGCTTCACTGGGACTCGCCCAGAACAGGCTCCTGTCCTACCGTACAAAGTGAGTCCATCAGCTTCAGCAGTTACAGCCCGGATCCTCACTGCCTGAAAGAACCCAAACTGAGCGCTTGGCTGTGTTCTCTCATTCTACCAAACTCTATGCTGCGAAAGGATAGACTTGGATGCAACTAAACTTTCACTTTACTGAAAAAAAAAAAATAAATTAGTAGTGCTGGAAATAAAAAAGTCAAATTGACATGGCTTGCAAACATTCTGCAACACTCTATATTCCATTTTCTCAGCATTTCATTTTCAGTAGAACTTCTCCACCAAACTTCAAGGTGTCGCTTTAGACTATCACATCTTTAGCTGAAATAAGATTTTAACTATAAATGTTTAAGATGTGAAGCACTAAATCAAAAGAAAGAGTCCACTTAAAAAAGCCTGTAAGTCAAATGAGAGCTTGAAAACTCAGCATGAACTAATCATCTGCCTCACGACATCTGTTTCCCTTAAAAATGTGCTTCCTTAAGACTATTACTCCTTAAAATGGGATCACATAAATACTGTCTGACTTTACTGACAAATTTAAGTCTGTATCCAGATGTACCTAAATTAACCATCCAAGTAATGCCATTACAGAATCGGGAACAGCAGAGCTCCAGGGAAATAACCGCCACACAAAGGCGACGCAGCAGATCTAATTCAGAGCTTTATCTCTAGCGCTGGTCAGAACCGGGAAACAACACAAAATCCCAGGCGACACTGAGTGAACATTTTGTCTCAGTTGGGTGGTTTCCCCTAACACTTTCTGCTCTCTCGTACCAACCAGTAGCTCAGCCCCCAGGAAGCGTGTCCACAGGGTACGGAGATGTTCCAGACCCCAGCACTGACCTTCACCCAGAGGTTTGGGCTGTTAGACACCCGAGTTCCCACTTGTGCTGTCATTTGGTACACTACGTGTTCCCTGCGTGCTGGGATTAGATCTTAGTGCTTTGAATACGAAGGAACCACGTCCACATCACTATACCAAAGTAGCAATGTCAGGCATGAAATCTCTGTAACTCCACTTACAGCGAGGCCAACCATACTCCTCGGGCTGGATCTGGACCCTAGAAATACTGTTGGGGCCACAGCAGCGACCGAGTTAAGTCACTCCTAAAGACAAGTCTCTGCTGAAAAGGGTTTACATACTAAAAACTCAACTGGTCCTTGAGCAAAGGACTAACAGAGCGACTGCTATAGCTGGAGCCAGAGCTGCCCTCCCTCCCCTGCCTTCCATGACCCTTTCCTATACATACAAATACCTTTGTACCCCTGACATGAAAGCATTTGTGAACAGCCAGCAGGAGAAGGTGACATAACCCAGCTGTAAGCTCTACCTGGACTGCACAGTCACCTGCTTGGCCCACAGCCACATCAGGTACCAAGTTCACATGCTAAAGAACGCATTTCAACTTCAACTGTATACAAATTATTCCATGCTCAGCTAGGCCAGCACAAGCACTGGCCATTTTCATTATTCCTGTCTCAATCAACACAGGACTTTACAAGATAATCTCTGACAGAAATTCAATTTATTTCTCCTCCCGCATGCCTAAGCAGATCCGTAATCAGTGTAATCACTGGGTCACACTGTCTCATACGTGTGGACCGAGGGGCCTCAACATTGTTTTCCTTGCTGCAAATAGGAACAGCATTAAAATCTTATTAAAACAAATCCAAATGAGCATCGGTCCAAGAATAAAGCCAACCCAACATACTTCATTAAACTGCTTTTGTCTTAACCCGCGAGGTTTCTTTTCCATCTCATTTTCTCCCCCTCAGTCCAGCTTGAGAGGGGGG
>WEIS01006880.1:0-10321 GCA_013389965.1 Todus mexicanus | reverse complement strand
AGACATCCACAATAATATCACCTATGCAAACCTGCCCCTTAATCCATACCCAAAACCTCTCAACTCGCTCTTCATCTGCCCCTGGACAGAACTCGATACATTCTAGTTGCTCTTTCACATAAAGAGCAACTCCACCACCTGGCCTGTCTTTCGTGAAAAGGGCATAGCATCCATGACCACGTTCCAGTCATGTGAGCTGTCCCACTGTGTCTCTGTAGCTGACACCAGATCAAAATCTCCTGACTCAACACTGCTTTCTAACTCCTCCTGTTTATTCCTCATGCTGTGTGCATTGGTGTACAGGCATTTCAGGGAGAGAGCTGAGCAAGTAGTCCTGGGTTTGTCCCCCTCCCCCTTTGATTCTATCTTAAAACCCTTTTAATGAAGGTTGCTAATTCATGTGAAAGGATCCTTTTTCCATGCTTAGACAAGTGTTCCCCATCTCCCACAAGCAGGCTCGGTATTGTATATATCAAGCCACAGTCAAAGAACCTGAAGCTGTGTCAGTGGCACCAACCCCAGAGCCAGACATTAATCTTTGAGATTCTCCAGTTTATTTCCACATTCCTTTCAATGTACCTTCCTGCCACTATAGGAATTGCTGAAAAAACTACCTGTGCCCCTGATCCCTCAACCAATCTCCCCAGTGCTTTGAAGTCTTTCTTGATCGCTCTTGGGCNTCAAAGAACCTGAAGCTGTGTCAGTGGCACCAACCCCAGAGCCAGACATTAATCTTTGAGATTCTCCAGTTTATTTCCACATTCCTTTCAATGTACCTTCCTGCCACTATAGGAATTGCTGAAAAAACTACCTGTGCCCCTGATCCCTCAACCAATCTCCCCAGTGCTTTGAAGTCTTTCTTGATCGCTCTTGGGCTTTTTGCTACAACTTTATTGCCTCCCACCTGAATAACCGACAAGGGATAATAATCAGAGGGCTGCACAAGACTAGAAGTTTCCTGGTGATATCTCTGATCCAGGCTCCAGGAAGGCAGCAGACTTCCCTGTGGGATGGGTCTGGATGGCATACGGGGCCTTCTGCTCCCCTCAGAAGGGACTCCCCTAAGACAATAACCAGCCTTTTTTTCTTAGTCACCAAAGTCCTAATGCATGGAGCAGACTGAGTCACTCTAGGTGACTCCGTGGACAGTTCTTCTGCCTTCTCCTCTACAGGGCCCTCAACTTGCAATGCCTCATATCTGTTGTGTTTGAACAACTGGGAAGATGAGGGAGGCCGGGAGGAGATTTGCCTGCCTCCTCGAACAGGGACCTGCATCCATTCTCCCTCTTTAATTAAGTCGCCTCTTTCCTCACCAGTCAATGCCATGATTTCCTCATCAGAAGGAGTCTTGAATTCGAGAGGTCCATACCTCTTTAGTGAGGGCAATGGGGGAGGAGTGGCAGGTGGGAGGAGGACCCACTTGCCCTTCCAAGCTAGGACCTGCCTCCAAATCTGTCCCCTCCATCTGTCTGATGACAGGAGAGGGGGTCCTCTGCTACTGGTAGGGCTTCTTCCTGCTGCCTTGGCCTCAGGGTGTGGCTCTGACAATCTATTTCATTTTTGCACTCCCTGATAGTTCTTAAGCTCTCTACCTCCTCTCTCAGCTGAACCACCTGCTTGAACAGGTCATCTATTTGTTTAAACCGCACACAAGCGGTGTCCCTGACTCCTACCAGGCTCAGGCACTTGCCGCAGCTGGAGACTTGCACTGCTGCATGTCTGTGCAGGAGTGTTGTCTGAGTTGCCAGCCAGGAAACATGAGATAGCTTGCACCACTATGACCCCTTTTAAACCTGCCGCAGTTCTGGGTCTGCCTCCCCTGTCACGTGAGCCTCGCAGCCCCCTCACGGGAGTTCCAGCCTAATGCCAGAACTGTGCGCTCTCTATGCCTGCTCTCTTTTGGTTTCCCAGGAAAGCCCCTTCTCAACCCCCCTCAGTAATTAAAAGCAATTAAAAGGAACAGCTCTTACTACTGTCGCTCTCTGTTGTCTGTGGCTGGCTGGGCTCATGCCGAATCCTACTGGTTCCTGCTGTTTCAAACCCATGGTCAAAGTAGTCTAATATTTGGTCTCTGATGGAAGTGCAGGAGACATTATTAGGGACAACAGACAAACCCACAACTTTCTACAGTCAATTCCCCTCATACTCCCTGTGTCCAGAACTGCTGCATTAGGGATATCGGAAGGTAGAACAATGCCTAGTCTTTGTAAGAGCCATTCATGGACCTGTTGCTTTTCTAACTCCTTTCTGAACCTGCTCATACTGTCTGTACTCCACAGCCTACTGTGGAAGCAAGTTTCTAAAGTTATCTACTCTGCACAAAGAAGTACTTTTATTCGGTCCTTATCTCATATTGTGTGGAACTTGTTGAACAGCTCTACGACCAGATTATTCATTTGATAATAAACATTGACCACAATTCTCCTCAACCAGTCTCTCCAATCCCGAACTTCTTAACCTCATCGTATGCAGTTGATCCATGTTCTTGATTATTTTGATTACCTTCTCTGCTCCACCTCAAATTTCATGGCATCTCTCTTGAGACATGGAGACAAGAACTGCACAATGTACTAAAAAACATGGGCTCACACACGTTTTCACATGTTAGCAAAATTATGTCTTTTATCTTGTTCTGAGAAGCTTTAGTGATTACGTCTTTCAATTTGTCGATTTTGACAGCTACTGGCAATGACAATGGCATTGCTATGGCAATGACATTTGGCCACAAGGAACAGCTTGATGTCACCCTCAAACTTGGAGATTTCACTGCACACTCTCTTCTCCAGGTCATTGATGAGAATATTTAATAAAACCAGTGTTTGTGTCTATCATTCAGGGACCTTTCTACTGAAAATGGACTATCTGTACTGTAAAACGATCAAACCCCTACTCTTTGTTTCCTATTATTTAACCAGTTTTCAATTCATAAAAGATATTTTCTCAACATCTGTGGTAATTTGGTTTTTTTACTAACCCTGTCAAAGGCTTTTTGAAAAATCCAAATATATTATGTCCTCTGTCTCCTCTTAATCCATATACTTACTGAAACCTTCACAGGACTCCAGCAGGTTAGAGAGACAGAATTTCCTGTTGTAGAAGTCATGCTGATTGTAGGCATTTTCTATCTGTGTGCTCAGTGATTTTACTCTTCATTACAGTCTAGCCTCTTACGAGGAATAGAAGGATACAAGAACAACTCGTGATTCCTGAAAGGCTTAATGAAAGATCTGTACAATTTTTTTGTAAATCATGTCATGCACATACTCTTTGTAATATATCTGTGGAATACAGCTTTTTAATATCATAAGCATTATTTATTATTACAAATTCATTAAGAATGTAAGTTTTCTACTTGCCAGTTTTCATACCCTGCTGCAGAATTATCAATTATTCAATAAACTCTGAAGGAAAGAGTTGGAATAAAAAGGTATGGACATGGAAAGAATATAGTTGTGGATTATACTTCTGCAGTGCACTCCAGGTCTCCTCCAGAACCCAGTCCTGCACGTTGTCCAGCAATGGGGAACTTGCCCTGTGCGAGGAGACCAAACCCTGGCAGCCCTCACTTGTTTCGAGGAAAGGCATATTTGCTTTATCGAATAGCTTTTGCTATTTTATCCTGTTTTTCCTGTAATAAGAACCTGTCTAAAGAATTCCTATAAAAATTATACTCACAAATAAATATTCCTGGTAAAGTTCATCATTAGAGACTACAGAGTTTTTGCCTTGACATTTCAAACATCAAGTTCAGTGTTTCTCCTTTAGTACAAGCAATAAAACAAATGCCTGACCTTCCTTACTTGAGGCGCTGAAGTACTAGTCTTCTCAACACTCCATAGGAACCAAAGAACATGATCAATATTTTGGTATTTTGCATGTGTCTATTATGAATATATTACCTGGACTTCAGAAAAGCATTTGACACAGTCTCCCACAGCATCCTCCTGAAAAAGCTGGTAGCCCATGGCTTGGACAAGTGCACCCTTCACTGGGTTAGAAACTGGCTGGGTGACCAGGCGCAGAGAGTGGTTGTGAATGGTTTGGCATCCAGTTGGTGTCCAGTAACCAGTGGTGTTGCCCAGGGATCAGTACTGGGCCCAGATCTATTCAACATCTTTATTGACCACCTAGATGAGGGGACTGAGTCTACTGTTAGTAAATTTGCAGCTGACACCAAGTTGGGGAGCAGTGTCAATATCCTGGAGGGTAAGAAGACAATGCAGAGGGACGTGGACAGGCTGGGTCAATGGGCTGAGGCCAATGGTATGAGATTCAACAATGCCAAGTGCAGAGTCCTAGACTTTGGCCACAATAACCCCATGTATCGNGTTTAGCTGATGTGGTGATGTTAGGTCATAGGCTGGATCCGATGATCTCAGAGGTCTTTTCCAGCCTTAATTATTCTATTCTATGATTCTAAATACACTGCATATGCACAATAAAAATGTACTCCCTATAAATTTTATTCTGTGTACGCATACAAAGCATTGCAATTTAGTTATTTACTGGGTGCTATGAGAGCTATAAAATGTCACTTTCTAAGAATACAACTGAGGTTTAAGTCACTATTTTTATGATATCATCTGTACTGGGAAAACATTAAAGGCTCAATATTTAATAAACATAATAAACACCCCTATGAAACAAATTGTTCATAAACTACCTGTTTAATTTTTCAGGGTTTCTGAACCACATATTTTCTTATTAGTTGTGAGCCTGCTGGGTTGCAGGATAGATAAGACCTGTCAGGGATAGAATATAATGTAGCGGTTTTATGAATTATTTCTGTGAGGAAAAGCCTATTACACCTGACAAGAGGATGATGATATTATCCCATCATCATTCAGATGGCACCACCCTTCCCCCTTTCATCCATCAGACCTCTTGTATGTAGGCTGAAAGCCATACAGCCTTCGCATAGCCAACACAAAGACAAATACCGCTCTTTTTCTGCGTCCATGAAACATTTAGTATTTCATTTTGAATCATGGCAGATGACAGTAACAAACGGCCTAATGAATCTGCCTTATTGTCCCTTGTGAATCTGAAGATGAGCTAAAACTAAAATCTCTGGGGTTTTGGGGTTTTTTTTGGACATGCTCATGTGCGATTGAAAGATTTTTTTCTGCATTTTAAATAGCATTCCTCCATTACTGACAATTAGACCAATAAACAAACAAGCAACTCTAAACCACACTCCACCATAGATCATTCTTCACCCTGTACCTGACAAATGGTATTTTGGGGAAAGTGCTTCAGTCAACTTTGGCACAATTATTTAAAGCAATGTACATATGTAAAATAAAATAAAATAAAATATGTAAAACTGATAAGAAAGAAACATAAAGAAGTTCTATATTAAAAAACAATACATTGGTGGGCATCGTGAATTACAGACCTATTTTTACTGCCTTTTTGCTTTATTTAAAAGAAAACAGACTAAAGATGTCCACACCTTACTGAAAGAATATGGCATTGCCTGTATTAATTTACAAGATCTGATAATCTAAAGATTTCTTTAAAGAGAATCATCGCTAAAAAGACATTACAGATGACCATTCCCCTCTTCTCTCCCCCAACATGCAAACCAAACATCACTACACAGCCATCTTGCCATCATTTGCCCATGCAGGAAATTTGCAGGAAGAAATTAATAATGTGCCAAGAAATAGTTTAGTGAGCACTGTGTGGTAAAATGCTCCCACCACAAGACCTCACTCTTCTTGATCCAGTTGTTCCATGAGCTGTTATTTCAGCTGTACAGGTGATAGCTGCACTTGCATCTCCCTCACCGCTGTTAACTGCCTTGGGTGCAAGCTGAGTGTCAGCTTGGGTCACATTGGGCTGCATGGTGCTCTCCCCCTTGGCATTCACTCCAGCATGACTGCAGCCCAAACCTTACATCAGCTGCATCTGCCCTGCCAAGCAGCTGTCCCTGGAATGGTATGTCATGTGGCTTTAGCTCCCTGGCTGCATTCAGGTTCCAGGTCAGAAACAGAAATGTGATTGCAACCCCTCAGTGTGCTTTGGTCTCCTTTCAGTGGATACCTAGATAGACAAGTACAGGGGGAGCTGCAATGCTCTGCAGTAAGGTCCACTGCTCTGGATGATGAGGAAATTAAGACTATGGACGGCATCTATCCTACAGCATAGGCCCATTTATGCTTTAGTCTCATTGGTCCATTTATACTTTAGTCTGGCTCCAAGATGTTCTGATGTTCTGTATATGCATCTAAAACACGACTAAAGTTGTCAGGGTGTAACCTGTTTGCTCATTCTTACCAAACAACCATCGCATCCCTTTCATGGATATATATCACTATTGCAAGGTCACGTTTGCTCCTTTTTACTTGAAAAGTTAAAAAAGTACTTCACTTTTTTTTCCTTTATACTGGTTTCATCTATTGCCAAAATACCATGATTCATTGAGCTTTGCTCTTCAGTAATGCCACTCCTGATTCCCTCTCACGAAACACACAAGCTTTCCTTTAGCAGAGTACAATACAGACGAATGGCAGGAACTCCTTTTCATTCATTATGAAAAGTTGTAAAAGTACTTGAGCAGCAAATTCTCATTTTGTTTTGTCAGGGAAGCTAACAAAAAGGGCTTGCTTTATGTATGAAACTTTTTGCACAGCCATTTGTATCTACTGTAGGCATATGTGCATTTTTGACATGACAGATCATAATGGCTCTTTCAGAGCCATTACAGTTACCAAGTAAATCCTTCTTAGTTCAAGTACATATAATTGATTCCCATAGACTGCAATAGCTGCAAACCCAAGGCAATACCCTTGCCAAACATAAAAGCAGTGGCAGGACTAA
Organism: Todus mexicanus; assembly: GCA_013389965.1. Taxonomy (NCBI): domain Eukaryota; kingdom Metazoa; phylum Chordata; class Aves; order Coraciiformes; family Todidae; genus Todus; species Todus mexicanus. Next base: position 3,496 of record WEIS01006880.1, on the reverse strand, counting down.
TACATAATAGCAGTCAGTTTTTACCACCATGGTACTAGAAAATGATGCAGTGCTAACAACATGACGTTTATATTTGTTGGTTTTTTGGCACAATAAAATGGCAATAATTCCATGGTATTATGGTGGTATCACTTCTGCATAGTCCTGGTAAAGCTATAAATCCTCAAGTATCATGGTAGTGATCTTAGTCTCCATACAGAATGTAAATTAAGGGCTTGTTTATTCAACTTCTATGCATACAAATATTATGGTAGTTTACTGGAGTAAGGGCATGAATAATGGATATTGCTTTTTTCTTCTTGTAAATTGGGGATGCAGAACAAAAGCCAAGGAAAACCAGCTGACTTTAAAAATGGTGTCACTAATTTAAGCACCATTCAATACACTTTAAACTATAGGAAATAGGAGAAGGACCTCAGTTATGCTCTACAGTCCTCTCCTCTACTCCGAAAGCTGTGAATTTGTCTTGCTCATGAAGGAACTGTGCAAAGCCATTTCCCAAGTAGCTTGGTGAGCAGTGGTAATACAGAGCAGGCATTACATTTTTATATATAGTAGTCTGCTCCTCCTCAGTATGTCTGACAGATTCGATAAACAGCCTGGCAACTTAAATTCCTGTGTTCTTACTTCATAAGGGAATGCAAAAGAATAATCTCTGTGCTCATGAACATAGATGACCAATGACCCTAAAATGAAGGAAAGCATCAAACAATATATTGATAAGAAGGGCCATTTTCTTTCGCACACAGAAAACACGTAGGGTGCAATAAGAACCTACTCCTTCTCTTTCTTTTTCTTTACTTTTTTTAAAAATGACTTTTGAAGAAAAGACAAGTTTTTAACTTTTGCTGTTGTCATTGTTCTGAAAGAGTTTATATAACAATAGAAAAAGGTGCTGTAAACTTCAAGGAGCTAATGTACCTTCTGTAAAGAAGTCTCAGTGGAGATCATAGAAATTTCATGACTCCCATATGTTAATAATGTCTTTGAATATAAAATCCAAATTAAAAAATGGAGCTGAATAAAATACTTTTGTTAAAAGTAACATTTTGAAATGCTGTCAGTAACTATCATAAATATTTGAGAAATTAATATTTTAATCTTCAACTATAGCTCTGAAAACATTTTTAGTGACAGACAGTGCTTCATTAATAGAGTTCTCTATGTCTAATTGCTTTAGGCAAAGTGGGTTGCATTGTTTTGACACATGACATGCAATTAGTACATGGTCACATGGCTAAAGGAAGATTTTACACCTTTTTTCCTTCTACGTTCAGAGTGAATAATTAGCATATTTTTTCTGCTTAGAATAATCATCAGAGCCTTAGATCAGAAATTGCCTAATGAGGTAAAATTCCAGTTGTTGACATCAATACATGTGACATTTTTTTCAGTTGTAAAAGTAAACCTACTGCTGCCATTTAATTTACTATTTCCAGTGTGCTCTTAAGATTCAGTTATGCTTTTTTTAGCATCAAGGCATTGAATAATCATATCTTTTCAACAGAGAGAGATATGAATGATGGTTTTATATTTTAGCATATTTGCTTGATAGTGATAATTTAAGAAGATTAAATTTGGCTATAACCTGCAGCCATCCTAGGTCGTCCTAGTTCTCCTAACACAAAAGAACTCATGAACACAACATACGTGTGCCTTGCTTCTGAAATTTTTGATATAGTATACAAAAAATAGGAACCTGTTTTGCTCAGTTATAAGATCCACTCTACAGGCTATGCATAACACTCCTATAGTCAAAGTCTGTCTTTTGCATAAAAACATATTTTTATTACATTGTGTTGAATAAATAACAGAGGTTTGTTATAGGCAAGCTGATGTAACATAATACACTCTGGCTACAAAAATAAGAGTTTTCCTAGAGAATAGTTGTTGAAAGGTTTAAAAAGGATTATATTAGGGGGGTTTTAAGCAGTTTTTTCTTCTTTGCGTTTAACATAATTGCATATAATCAACTTTTACATTCAATTTCTAAAGAGCATATTTATTTAGGGCAAAGGAAGTGGTTTTGATTCTCATTCCTCCACTTTTTCCCTCTGAAAAATTTGCATGAGGTGTGGGATCTGCAACTGAGCCAGGTTTTCTGGATATGAGTTCTGCTAATAGTTCCGAATGTAGAACATGCAGCATAGATTCTTCAGAACTGCATCAGTAGTGCTTCCTGTTATCACTTGATGCTACCTATAACAAAGGGCTGACTTAAGCTTGAGGTGGACAGAATTCTTTTTATTTTTAATATCCTGTTATTTATTTAAATACTTAGGAGAAAGGATTCATAGAGCATACTCTTTCTATATTTCAAATATTTGATATTTACCAGGATTGAAACAGCAGTAGGCTTAGCACTTAATATTTCCATAGAATAAAAAAAGGCATAGACATTTGCCTTTTTATTTAATAAATTGGGAGGTAAATGTATTAAAGCCAAGCTTGCTAATTACACAAGAAGGATGAGTTTATGGAGTAGCCTATCACTTCACAGACAGCACAGGAGACCAGGATGCCTCATCCTTCTTCAAGTATGGTCAAAATTTATTTTTTTCTTATGGGTTTTATTATTAAGTTAATTACAAATGAACAGTACTAAGGTAATTGCAATGCTTTCTTCAGTATAGGTGCCCGTGGCATTCTTTTCCTATGACTATTTACTTTGAGAGCAATGATTTCTTTAACATTACTTCCTTTATAACAATTTTCAGCTGCTCCTTACATCTGTAGCAGTCAGAGTGATTTTTACATCTTCTCAGGTGATTGACATCTGCTGTTTTAAAGACTCCTAACAATGCCAGCCCACCTAGTAAGACCTTTTTAATGTCCACTCCTCCCCCCCGCACCAAAAAAATAAAGGCAAAAACTTGCACTTCAGATCATTGTGTGTGTGATGAGGACCAGTGAAGAATGATACAAGTATATGTGTTTATAGAACCAAAAGATGGTATGTAGCAAGCCAAAAATAATAAAGTAGTAATAAATGTAGCAACTGAGTGGGAACAAAATAAAAAAACCTCTCTTGTCACCAGTTTCATTTCTTCTTCTTAACTTCTTTCCAGTGAATAATGTGGAGGTCAAAGAAAAACAGGATAGAAGAAGAGATTATGCTAGTCCAGAAGAAGAAGAGTTTATGCTCGTCCAAAATCCATTGGTGTCTACTGAATGCAATGGTAAAGGTGAAATGTCCACCTTTGACTTGGAAATCCCATGCTCCAGTAACAGTCAGATGCTTGGAAGATATATTCCCAGAAGATAAGCTTTATACATATACTCAATTTTACTCTTCCCTTATCTTCTGGTCATTTATCAAGTTAGATGGGTTAGATATTCTAATCCTAAATCTGACTGCACTTCTACAGTATCCATAGAACAGTGGGTTGAAATTGTTTAGCGATAAGTTTTGATGAGTCTCAGTTAGGGTTGATAAGTTAATATAAGGCCATTTTTATTCTGAACATGTGGCAGATAGAATTATTTTATTAATGTA
>WEIS01006878.1:10029-20616 GCA_013389965.1 Todus mexicanus | reverse complement strand
CAGGTCTTGTTTTAATAAAAGCATGAGGTTGAACCAAGCAGCTGCAGTGAAAGGACACAATAGCAGGGAGACCTGCCTTGCCTTTTCAGCGAGCACGCTATGTGGGATTAGTAATGTTATACAGATCCTTTCACCACTTGCCTTTCACTTGTTCATATATGGTTGAGGTCAGCGATGGCCAAAAAGTTTATTAAGAAGCGATAGCTGCTTGGTGGTCTGCACGAGACAGAGCGGTGCTCTCAGCAGGTCCAGCTGCTTGCTGTGCCCCAGCTCCATCCAGGCTCCCTAAATCAAGGCATGAGGCCACACGGGATTCCTACACACACGGGGACCTTCCCTGACTGTGTCCACGCGGTGGGAGAGCTGGCCCTGCACTAACAAGGTTTCGCCAGGGCTGTGGGTGCAAACATCGATGGTAAAGTCATCAGAGGGGCCTGGGGTTTGGCAGCAGTCACCCCCCAGCCCTGGGTGGGAAGTTGAAGGCAGTGTTACCACAACAGTAATGCTCGCTGAGCTAATTAAATGTCAGAGGTGGGTCTCTTCTGGACCCACATTTGCAGAGAATGGGAACAAATGTGAGTAAAAAGCCACTGCCCCCAGTACTCACCATCCCACTGAGATCCACAGCCAGGGAGACGTGCTTATCCAAGGGTAAAGGGCCTCCCGTGCAACCTGACATCACTTAATGAGCTTTATGTAAGCCCAGACAGTTTATACTTGCCAAAACACACTTCCCATTAGGTTTAGTGAAACACCAGTCACATTTTGGATATCATTCCTGCAAAGCCAGCTTCCAAAAGTCAGGCACCTAAATACAGATATGCACAGCATCTCAGGATATTCCAAGTTGCTCAGCACCTTTGGAAAACGACAAACTAGTTTGGGCTGTTGGCTAAGTTCAGGCTTCAGATGCAGAAGGACAGGCAGCCCACCGGTCAAGCCCTGACCACCCTAACTTCACATGAGAGCAGCTCTCAGTGCTGACACTCTGTAGATCTTCCATGCACAGCGCTTGTGCTGGGATTTTTTTTGTTCAGTCCGTTCCCTCCATTAGGCTGGGGTGCATGTGGTCAAATAGAAACACAGGTATTTTTGAGGATCACTGTTTGCAGCTCACATTGACTTGTTGCTTCATCAGAAACCCTCTGTGTCTGTTATTCATTGATTTCCCTCTGATCCTATCCTGCAAAGACCCAAGTGCTTCCTGGAAGGTGCTCGGTTTGCCTTGAAAGGCTGCACCCCATGAGCTCCCAGATATCCTTGTACCCAACTCATGTTTCTGGCAAAATACCCCAAAGCAGATATCCTTTAATTCCTTTACCTGACATAACCCACCCCAGAATAGCAACTGGGATTGCCATTGCCTGAGGAGCAGCAGCTGCAGCTGTGTTTGCAAGCACAGAGCTCCAGATGCTGACAGCAATTTTTTTGGTGCTTATAGGTAGCAATACACACCTTCCAGATATCTTGTTTGCTGAATCCTGGGCATCCAGGCAACTTGCAAAATCCCACAACACTGTTAGTAGTGCTTTCTGATACCACGTACCTCTGGAAAGACCGACCCTCCATTGCTACAGACCACATCCACAACAGTGCTTGGGCTTCCATCTCATAGAAAGCTAAAAACCTCCACAAAATCAGGCCAGTATTTGGTCACCAACTCTCACGTGAAACTGAGATAGAGTCATCATCATTTCCACCCTCCAAGGTTGCCTCCTTGGACCCTCACCTCTACTAAGCAGCGGCCCTGCCCAGGCCACAATGCAGGAACAGTCCCAACTTCATATGAGAGGTATTAAATACCCAGCACAGATCCAGAAGTTGAGGTTTGGGTGCTTTCCAAAGTATCCTCATTTCTTTTAGCCAGCACTGCACAAGACAAAGCTGTGCGAGATCAAAGGGAAGTTTGGGAGGCCCCAGCAGCTCCGAGTTCAGCCCCACTCCTTGCTCTCATCAGCCTCACAGCACTTCGGTCGCCAGCAGCTCTTGGGCCACGGCCAGCAGCTCCCAGCCCAGATGGCTGCTCTGAAGGAGCGGTGGGGGAAAGCAGGGCTGAAAGGACATCTAGTGGCAACCAAAAGCTTCTCAGACAGCCTAGGGACACCTCTACAGCTGTCTGCATTATAAATCAGCTGGAGCCTGCTCACTGCACTGCTGACAGGGGGAATGCTCCTCCCCAGCTCTGCAAGTAAAGCTTTAACTGCTGCGTTTCCCTATCTGGATATGGGAAACCCCTCAAAGCAAAGGAAATGCTGTTGTATTTTGGGAAACAGCAGTTTACCCAGCCACAGCACCCCATTAATGTGGAACAGGCACGCTAAGGGTAAAGAGGACACCTGCCTGCTAGTCTGTCTACAGGAGCCACATCCATCACACCAGCATGGGATACCGGATTGCAGTGCAACCCTGGGAAGACATTCTCAAACCACCTGAACCAAACCCTTTAAAAACATCAGGAGTTCTTGTTCAATACATCAAGCCATGTGGTTTTCTTTCTCAGTGGTTCTCCTTCCTGCCACCAGCTCTCAGGGGGGCCCAGGACCCCCGGGAGCTGCTATTCCCCATGTATTGCACCCAACTTAGCAGCACCCAAAATATCACACCCACACACCATTATCTTAATGCCTGAAGAAGATAACTTGCTCCCTCTTGCTGAGTGCAAGCACAACTTCATCCAACCGTCAAAACAAAGCCAAGATCCCTAGAGGAAATGATTTGTAGAGATGCAACACGAACAAGCAATACTTTTCTGAACACTGAGTTGCATTTCAGGTCCTTTGCTGACCTCTGAAGCACTCATATCCTTTTAGTTTCTCCCCTCTCATCTTTTGCCGGTTCATATTATCAGCTCTTTGGACAGAGGCTGCTCTGGCAACACGCATGGAGGGGGCATCCAGCCCAACAGGAGCTACTCTGCTGCTACAGGACCTGGGAAGGAGGAATGACATGACATAAAGCGACAGGGAGGCAGGTGGCCAAGGCCTGGGAAAATCACCACGCCTGTGTTATTGTTTTTCTTCCTGCACAACAAAAGAGGTTAGTGAATTCCTCTTGGATTGGTTTCAGAACCTCCCCCAAGAAAAAAAAAACAATAATCCTCCTGGTGTTCACTTAAGGCTGATAATTACAGGAATAATTATGATTTATTCCCATCATAAATTTTGGAACAAGAGAAGCATTTTGAGGTTTGCAAGATTTGCTGGATGCCAGAAGCAAAACAGGGCTCTAATTGCCCTTCTTTGTTGTGTTTAATTAAGGATTCTGAAGCAACTGATCCCTGTGTCTTTTCATGGTTAGAAACCTGCAAGGAAAAGAAAAACTTTCTGCAGAGGCACCAATGGAATCTTTGTTGGGTTACTAGGCACTAAGTGTACTACATCTGAACACTCAGGACTCCCAGGAAAAGCAGCTTATTAAAGAAAAAGAAATGCTACAACAGGCTTCGCCCCACCTCTTCTAGTCAGTTTTGGCAATTTTGAGTTCACTTCTAATCCCGGAAGAAACATCTTTGGTCTCAGCACTTTTGTCTCGTTACTGCCCATTCCATTGTGTCACATAAAAATACTTCTCCATTTCTATTACCTTCATAATTGCACCATTTACATATTTCCTTGGGGTTTACTTCAGCTGCCTCTCTAAGTCTAGAGAACTTCCCACTTCTGCAAACACATTAGGGAAAATAAACCAGCCCAGAGCTCCTCAGATCCCTCCCTGGACCAGTTATATTCCCAGACAAGCACCACTCCTCCCCAGCAAGAACCAGTTTGCCAAGTGCTACCTCTCAATTTCAAACTCCAGGTGACTGGTAGGGTGTTCCCTGTTCATTTTTGTGCACCAGCCGAAGCAATTCTGCCAGGGAACTCCAGCTCCTCATTATAGTTATCAATGTCAAATCATCACACCTGGCTCTGAGCACGGTCACCAGCCCAGGAGCCACCACAGCCATTACATTCAGCCCAGCCTGCCTGGGCTCTGGGAAGCCATAGGTTAAAAAAATAAAGAAACTCTCAGGATCATGTATAAATCTGAAGGCACTTGGGACGGTGTTTTTGCAGAGAGCAATTGCACTTGATAAGCACAAAACACCTTGGGCTGAGAGCAGGACCACCATGGGCTGCATCCCCTCACACCTGTGAGGAAGCAAAGGAGGTCTGGTGTTGCCCAGCAGGTAAAATCCCAACATTTCAACTGCACACAGCGACATACTGCATAACCATGCCTTGAAATGCTGATCTACAAAGGGAATGTTTTAAAGGTAACCTTAAGCAAAAAAGGGGGCTTCTTGGTTTTATCACACCTGGGAAATATTCTCCGAAGATCAGGAGAAAAAAGGATGGGACAGAAGATGACAAAACCAGCACAGCATACAGAAGGAAAAACACAAATTCAGCACCGTTACTGACCAGAGGAACATTATCTGATCACAGGTGCTTGGCTTAGACCACAGAACAAACATGTCAAAGTCCCATCCCAAACCCCTTGCCAGTCCTGCTGGCCCCATACCAGCACATGGGCACGGCCACGAGTGCCAAGAAGGATCACTGCTGGGGAATGCTGTTGCTTTTATTATAAACATTGATATCAGAAGCTGAAAAGCAGCAAACTCTACAATCTGGAGTTGAAACAAATTGAAAGACGGGGTTTTCTATGGGAAAACCCTTCTCCTTCTGTCTTTTCCTAGAGTCTCAGCTCTATGCCAGCTGCATGGTAATAATCCAAGTAGCTGACTGAACACCAGTTACTCTGTTTTAGGGGTAATTACAGCGTGCTGGGAACTAGAGGAGAGGAGCGCTGGGTGCACAGCTACAGCCACTAGACAGGGACCTCAAGATCCACAGTAACTCACTGCAACAACTCCCTGCTCACATATATACACATACATACTTATATGCACTCCTCATATATATATATATACATACATATTTATAAACGCACAATTATAATATAGACTTCACAATACTCCTTCTCTTTACCTAACACACTCTTTGCAGCAAGCCCCACTCCCTTTGCTACACATCACAACAAGAAGGCTGAACAGCTTGCGAAAAAATAATGAAGGTAATTAAATAGAAACAAAGGATAGCCACAAAGCAAAGACCAACGCTAAAACAATCAATTTGCCGTGCTCGGGGAATTTTTTCCCCCCTTACCTGAAGCAGGTACTGGGTTTTGCAGCAGAACCTCCGCGCAGGTTTGTCCGTTCCGGCTACTGCTGAGAGAGCAGAGCTGACTCTGCGCTGCAGCTTGGTAAAGGTTGACACCTTGTGGCTGTTTTCACCAGCTACAAGCCAGAAAAGAGGTGGGTTAGGTTTTTTTCTCTTCTTCAGCAAATTGTGGGTGGAGTCCATCGATGAAGAGCTAAATTCCCAGCACCTGGCATGTAATGTGTAGGTCTGGGGTCATTAACAGGTCAATGAAGGTAACACCAAACACTGAAAGCTATAAAAAAACCCCAAAGTCATTCGCTATCTGTTTTGGGGGGAAGAAAAAAGGAAAAAAAAAAATAATTTTGGGGGATAGGATCCATCTGTACATAAATAAGGCCCACAAAAAACAAGTAATAAAGGGCAATCTTGTAAATGATCTTTCTCTGCAGTTTTGCAGCCCTGTCGGATCCTCTCCTCTGTTTGCACAGTGGGGTAGCTCCCACAGCTGCTTCGGAGAAGTATAGCTGCACCAAATCCAGAGAAATGATCTCTAATTCCCATCAGAGTAAATAGAAACAGGCTCCAGACCTACAATGCGTTAAACCTGAGCTGAAAAGACAATACTTTGGATTTTATCCAGAAAGGTTAATTACAAGGCAAGTCTATAGCCTGAAGAAGCAGTAGACTCAGTAATTGCACTTATTTTACTATTTGTGGTTTTAAATTAGAGAAGGGTAGATTTAGATTGGATGTTAGGAAAAAGTTCCTTACCATTAAGGTAGTAGAACTCTGGGACAGGTTGTCCAGGGAGGTAGTTGAGGCCCCATCCCTGGAGATATTCAAGGTCCAGCGCAGCGAGGCTCTGAGCAACCTGCTCTAGTCGAGGATGTCCCTGCTCACTGCAGGGGGGTTGCACTAGACGACCTTCAGAAGTTCCCTCTGACCCAAATGATTCTACAGTTTATCTGCAAACAAAGAATTTATTGCTATTTAATGCATGCTTAAATTGGAAAAGAAAGCAGCAAGCCCACAGCAGAGGCTCAGCAGAAACAGATCAGCCAAACCTGTCTCCCCACGTTAGCAAAGCATTTGGTTCAGAGGAGCTCGTTTCTGTGGATATACCTACAGCCCCATGGAAAAAAACCCTCACAATATTTACTTTCCCTCAATCATGCTGCTCCTCTGTCTTTCTAATGCCCTGACTACTACAACTGGTACTTTGTATTTTCTTAGCATTTTACACCTTCAAGCCGTTCTAAAATATGCATTAGCAGACTGAAAACTTTGAGCTACTCTGGCAGAAAAATGTTCACTAATTACAAGGGCTAATGCACACTTTAAAAAACATTCTTGACACTTAAGTGTGGGTCAGACTTACCTGCCTACCCTAAATGTCCCCAGCCTAGTTCCAGGGATAAAGCAGAATTTCTCCTTTGTCCTTGCCCAGTTCAGCTGCTTCGTTAGATACTGGTCCCAGCAAACCCAACACTTTGGACTCATATGCTGCCTGCGAGTTCTCTAGGCCTCTTAAACACATAGTTTAACACTATGCTTTTATTTTTCTTTTATATCTGGAGACATTATCATGAAGAGATAAAGAAAGAGATGGGAGTAGGCTGTCAGTGCGTCCCTCACCTCCAGTGCAGCTGCTTGCACAAACAGTGGGATACGAGGGCTCTTAATACCCCAAATTTGTTGACCCATGGGTCAGAAGTCCCAAGGGTTGCGAGACTCCCAAATTCATCAACCACCCAAGAAGGGGTGTTTGATGCAATTGCTGCATACCATTCAAGATTACTTGAACAGAGATGGTAACTTGGCTAATAACACTTAGGTGGGGCAGGTGTTTGTAAATAAAAAAAAGAAACATTACATCCAAGTAGAACGTGAAGCAGTATCCTGCTTTAATCAATCAGTTATCACAAGCTTAGAGGTTTTGATTCAAAAGTGAATTTATGGCAAAAAACGCCCCACCTTGTATCATTATCTTGTTGTTTTGAGCAAAGTCTTGAATTGTCGCTATAACTATGGATATTCGGCAAACTTGAAAGATGTTCTCTGCCCAGACATGGCTTACAAATTTAGTTCAGCCTTTTGATAACTGTTAATGTGTATAATGAGCAGGTTATCCTTGAACTTCTTGACATAGTCTGGGAACTTTTAATCAAGGATTAGCTGGTTTTGAAGAAGAAACACCCCGGAAAACTTACAAACCAAATGGATTTAAGAAATTATATTGGTTTTCTGTAGGTTTGTACTGTCAGCTAAACAACAATTAGTGCTCTCCTTAAGTCTCTCCTGAGTGAGTGAGAATTGGAAGTACCAGGCGACAAATCTGCTTTTTGGGATGAAAAAAGATCAGGGGAAAGGAAAAGTATAGCCTTCAAAATGCCAGCTGAGTCCTAATGTAAATTTCCACCCTAGCTTGGCTCTGAATTTATATACTGAAGAATGTATATTTTCATAATTGGACCCCTCATTTCCATACATCCATGAAGCTTATTGTGGGACCCGTGACCCATTCAAGCAAGTAGTAAAAGATGTAACAAATCTACATAAATAAGGGAAAGTTTTCATAAGGGAGTACCTGAGAGCTTGTATTTGAGACACTCTCACACCTACCTGATAGATTTTGCCAGATATCGTATGAAGCCACAGAAGCTTCATTAAGGTTAGATGGGTAAAACATAAGCAAACCACATCTTTGTTTAGCTCAGATGACTGAAATAGCAAGATGAAGTGATCTGGATCAGGTCAGTCACTAATAGTTTAGAGAGGATTAGAAGCAGTGTGTTACCAGCTCTCAATCTGTTGGTGTAATTATTGAGCTACCCGAGTTCCTTGCGAAAGAAGCTAAGTATTAGTATCGCTGCTCTTGGAATTCACAGGAATGAAGTAAAACTTACCAACTTGTGAATGATGAAAGTGTCTCATCTAAAAAAAACCCCAAAACCATAAATAATTGTTTGATGTTTACCAGATGAAAAATGTGGAGGGAGTTAAACCTGGGCTTTTATGAAGACAAACTAGCAAGTAAATAACATGGCTTTAAATCACAGAAAGTGAAGTGTTATTTAATAAGGAAGAGTGTGAGCGTGAGGAAAAATAACAAGAAACCGAAACAATAATAATAATTAAAAAAATAACAAACACAAAACCCTCTCGCAGCCCAACCTCTTAGTGTTCCAAAAACATTTGACTGTAATGACCTCTGGACCTTTTGTGCCAGAATGACTTCCACAGCCGGTTGTTGTCACTCGCTTCTCAGCAGGATGCTGTTACTCACTTGCTTTGTAGAGCATTTGGGAGCTTAAGCACAGTTAGTAAAACATTTATCAGCTCACAGATGTGATCATATGTTATACTGAGCAATTAGCAAGCAAAGACTAAGAGGGCTTTTTAATGTCATTTGGTTTTATGTAGATAAAAGCAACAACCCACTTATTTGGGGCAAAAAGAAATAACCTCAACGCCTCTCCTTGCTATAATTACTCCATTACTTAGAGGGACTTCTTGTCTGCTAGCGGAGATAAGACTTACAAAACATGCATTTAGGTTTTATACAGGGTCAGCAGTGCACAGATCTAATTAAGTTTAGTGATCTAAAATGTCAATAAACAAAAGTACACAAACCACACACTTAGGAAACAGTCATGCTTCAGTAACTAGGGGACTTGTAGAATCTCTGTAGCAAAAGAGCTGTTAATGAGGTCATAAGCAGGAGAACAGTTTCTAGGAGCAAATACATAGTCACAGTGGCAAGCCAGGGACTAAATAGAACCTAAACTGGAAAGAACTGTGAAAGTGAGTCTTTGCATAGACAAAAGTAGCAATGGACTTAATGACCTTATCATTCTATGCTCTTCTACAACCACTTACAGTAAAATCTTCCTTCAAAGCCAAGAGTGACTGAAGAAATTCTGGTATATAACCAAACTGTAAATAGTGGTATTACGTAACTATTAGATAATACAACCCCAGTGAATGATGTTGTAGCATTCTGACCAGACGGTCATGCTACTTGACAAATCTGCATGGCTAACAAGTTATTAGCAACTGAGGTGTGTATTTTATGTTCCCAAGAAGTAGATGTGATCTGTAAAACAGTATCTGAGTGCCAATTCAGTAAGGAAAAAAGAACAGTTCTGAAGCGCATAAATGGAAATTGCAAGCTGAGGAAAGTATTACGGAGTTTGTGAATGTATTTCATGTATCAAACATCAGCTGTTCTACGTGACTGTGGAACTGGAGACAGGGAGAACCAGCAGCTGCTTGAACTGTTTGAGGATTTCGCATGCTATAGTTGATAACTGATCTGGTGGAGCAATCATGTTAATACTTGGTATTTACAACGTGTTTTCTATTTTTCCAAGATGTACTCAACTAGCTGTCAGGAGAATTAGATGGATTTGTTAATTAAGCCAATGTTATCCTTGTTTTAAAACAAGGGGGTTTAGCTGTGGGTATTTGGAGTGGTTAATCACAGAGCGAATGCAACAGAATCAGGATTAGAACAGGATTCTCTTGTTTCCTGTCCTCGTCTTAATCAACTTGGCATTCTTGCCTGTCTAGACTATTCTGCATTTAGTTTTTAATCCCATTTCTACTGACAAAAGGTAGACTCACATCTTAACTGAAGAGTAGTAGTAGTATCATTTTGATAGAAGCAGTAGTAGTAGTTTTATTTGCTTCCTCTGTACAATTTTACGCTCTCTACTTCTTTTCCAACCCCCTTTTATCTTAAGACATCTATTTCTGTCCTGGTTGCTCCAAATAGGATTGTTATCCTTGCATCTACTTAAAGCCTGTGGCTTGAATTTAACCTTGCATTACTTGAAGCCTGTTTCTTTAGAGGCAGAATTTGCTCAGGTATGTCTGTTGGATGCTGCTCTGGTATTTTCCTGTGCAGTGGCTTCTGTTGGATACGTCACATTAAATGTGAGAATAAAAGGTTTATGTTCACTGATGGGGTTACAGAAAATGCAAAACTGTGCGAATCTTGCAGAACAGATTAAAAGTTTAACCACCGCTTAAGAGTGAAAAATTGAACAGCTTTTCTTTGGGAGAAAATAGGTACGTAGACAGCTGTGCTTGGACAGCAGTCTGCCCAGGTGGCCAAGAAGGCCAATGTCATCCTGGCCTGGATCAGAAATGGTGTGAGCAGCAGGAGTAGGGAGGGGATTATCCCCCTGTACTCAGCACTGGGGAGGCCACACCTTGAGTATTGTGTTCAGTTTGGGGCACCACAGTACAGAGAGATATCAAGGTGATGGAGCGGGTGCGGAGGAGGCAACGAAGCTGGTGAAGGGCCTGGAGAATAAATCTTATGAGGAAAGAGGAGGCTGAGGAGAGACCTCATCGCTCTCTCCAGCTCCCTGAAGGGACACTGCAGAGAGGTTGGTGCTGGTCTCTTCTCACAGGTAATTAGCGATAGAACAAG
>WEIS01006873.1:0-11760 GCA_013389965.1 Todus mexicanus | reverse complement strand
TCCTGGGCAGCCTACCAAAAGGGACTGCAGCAGGAAAAAGCTCTAATCTTTGGAAGATAGCTAACTCAGTGACAACACTGGTCTCCAAGGCATTCAATTCAGAAATACTTGAATGGAGTTCCATGTGTTTTCCTGTTCAGTGTGCTTGCATATGGTCCACTGAATGGCTGCAACCGAACTGGTGACCTACATGAGCTAATTTACTTGCAGGTGCACAGATTGACTCAAACTAAATGGTTGAGATCTCTCTCAATCGCAATACAAAATGGCATGTAGGTGCATCATCCCTGTAGGCCATGCTCTGAAGGCTCTCTTCAACGAGGAGGGCCTGAAGACTTCTAATTCTTTATAACATGAAAGCTGAACTCCAGCAACACTAGCGTGTTGAGCTGCTGTTGGGAGAGATCATTTGAATGCTTTTACCATGTACCAGCTCTTAAGAAGTGATAATAAATTTTATTTTATATTTTTTAAAGTGGTAACCTGTTTTAAATTTGGATTTCTCCTTTTTTTTCTAGTTAAACAGCTTTTCTGGTTTTGTGGAAATAAGATGGAGAGTTGACTTTGGCAATGTGACCGCAATATCAAAAAAAGATGAGAAATTCTAGTATGTTTTGAAACAATCCTGCAGGATTGTGCTTCCACTTGTACTAGATTGTATTGAAGTTTCTATCCCCTTGGGAGCTTCAGGTGCCCAGGGAAACTACACCTACATTGCTATCCTTTGAGATACCACAGTCATTCAGACTCTCACCAGTTGTACTGTAATTTCACCTCTGAAACTGTCTGACATGGGAACAGTTTGAAGAAAACCTTTTACCTTCAGGTACCTTGATAACTTGTGTTTTTCTGTGGCAAACTGAACGCTGTTTCTTCCTATTGCATTCACTGTTTTAACCACCTTGCCAAGACAAAAGATGAACCAAAACATGTGTTTGTCAAAGATTCATATCCCCAAGTAATTTCCAGTGTCTTCTAGCAAACTATTCTGGGGAACAAACCAACCTGTATGTCTGGGCTGTGTATTAGCAGGGACTGGTGAAGTGTGAAGGTACCCAGCGGAATCCTCAGACTTCAGTAAAATTGTTTTTTCAGTACTTAAGCCCATATCATTACTATTTAAATAGTTAAGCCCAAGTGTTCCAGGTTGTAGCCCAAGAAAAATTTTTCACCTGTGTCATCTGGTTTTTCAGCAGCCAGTCAGAACTACCAGAGGCTAATCAATTTGTTGTTAAGTCTAGATCACTGTTATGCTTGAGAATGATTTTCCTTGTGTGAAGCTCCTACTGACTGCCACCAGTCAAATCTCTAGGGCCCTTTTATCTACCTATTCATGCAGGTAAAGGTCTGTCATCTTCTTCAATGTGGAGAAGAGCAAATCCATGTACCTAGCTCGTCTTCCTCTCAGTGCTCGTGGCAGTATGAGCCATAAACAACAACAACCTGGGCCTAGCAAGTGTAAACAGTGTCTAGGTCATAAAATTCTTTTGGCTTACAAGGAAAATTAATTCTACAAGCTGCTCACCAAGCCACAAAGTGTACTTACTTGTCACAGAAGTGCCAGGTATCAGAAAGGAAATAACCAGTCTTGTATTAATAAGTGGTTCAAGAACATCTATGGCTACAGTGTCACAGATGAAAATTTAAAAGATAAGATTTTTGTTTCTCTGAAAGAGGGGTGATTTTTTAGTTGTTTTGTTGTTATTGTTGCTGGGGGGGGCAGTGTTGGGGTTTTTTTTGGTTGCTTGTTGTGTTGGGTTTTTTTACCCAGTTTTACCACCGTCTTTATTCTTCTTTTTGCAGAATTCTGTCTTCCTGGGTTTTAGTGGTTGTAAAGTCTTTTATCCATTTGTTTTTGTGTGTATGTCTTTTTCCCTCTCTTCCTGTAAATACTGGCAGTCTTTCATTGGCCTGGCTACAGAACACTCACCTTAACTCTGATGAGCCAGAAAAGAAGTTACCAGTATCACTGTTTACAGGAGGTGGATTTCTAACATTCAAAGAGAAAACTAGTTGTTGCTCTGGAGGTGGACTTGCAAAGTTTTAACATGAAAATCTTAAGCATACGTTGTCTTATATTTGGGAAGAAAATAACATCTAACACGGCTCTGTTCCTAAAACAAGGCAGTAAATGGCTAAAGGATAAGGCTTCCTAGGTGGGATGCATTCTCACATACAGATTCGAAAAAAAGTAATACATTGGTAGGAGCTTTGCTTGATAAGCATAAATTCAAATGGCTCATCTCTAGCTTATGAAAGGCCAACATTTTAAAAAAGTTCCTGCTGTTGAACTCCTGTGGTTATTTTGCACTATAGGCATAATTCTACAATGTCAAGATAAATATCTAGGAAATGAGAACTGATTATTCTGCACAGGAATGCCCTGTTGGTCTATTATAAAGTATTCTTAATAGTACTGGCAGAAATATCTTTTTATGCATCCATTCAGTCAGTATTTAGAGCTTCTCTGCCATCAATAAAATGTGAAGCTTTTGTGTCCTCCCTTAATTATTTAGGTCAGAAATTACAGGTATGGTGAACTCTCTTTAATGCCAATGCTTCTTTTTTCAAGGAGTTCTCTTCCAAGAAGACGGAGTGAAAATAACTCTTTCAAAGCAAAACTCAGCATTTCATAGAATTATAGAATCATTCAGGTTGGAAAAGACCGTTAAGATCATCGAGTCCGACCATTAACCCTACTCCACAAGTTCACTCCTGAACCATATCCCCCAACATCACATCTAAGTGACTCTTGAACATATCCAGGGACGGTGACTCAACAACCTCCCTGGGCAGCCTATTCCAGTATCCAGCCACTCTTTCCATGAAGAATTTTTTCTAATGTCCAGTCTAAACCTACCTTGTAACTTGAAGCCATTCCCTTTGGTTCTGTCACCACTTACCTGTGCGAAAAGACCAGCACCGACCTCTTCACAATGTCCTTTCAGGTACTTGTAGAGAGTGATGAGGTCTCCCCTTAGCCTTCTCTTCCTCAAACTAAACAGTCCCAGCTCCCTCAATCACTCCACATAAGATCTATTCTCCAGGCCCTTCACCAGATGCGTTGCCCTCTTCTGCACCTGCTCCAGCACCTTGATGTCTCTCTTGTACTGAGGTGCCCAAAACTGGACACAATACTAACGATGTGGCCTCACCAGCGCTGAGTACAGGAGGACAGTGACCTCCCTATTTCTGCTGGTCACGCAATTTCTAATACAAGCCAGGATGCCATTGGCCTTCTTGGCCACCTGGGCACACTTCTGGCTCCTATTCAGCCTCTTGTCAGGGCCTTTTCTGCCACGCAGCTTTCCAGCCACACTTCCCCAAGTCTGTATCGTTGCAGGTGGTTGTTGTGACCGAAATGCAGGACCTGACACTTGGCTCTATTGAAATGCCTACAATTAGCCTTGGCCCATCGATCCAGTCGGTCCAGGTCCCTCTGTATAGCCTTATTACCCTCCAGAAGATTGACAGTCCCTCCCAACTTGGTGTCATCTGCAGACTTACTGAGGGTGCACTCAATCTCCTCATCAAGATCATTGATAAAGATGTTAAACAGGTGTGGCCCCAGTACTGAGCCCTGGGGGATACCACTCGTGACTGGCCACCAACTGGATTTAACTCCATTGACCACAACTCTTTGGGCCTGGCCATCCAGCCAGTGTTTCACCCATCATAGTACGTGCCTACCCAAACCATGGGCAGCCAGCTTATCCATGAGGATGCTGTGGGGGGCAGTGACAAAGGCCTTACTGAAGTGCGGGTAGACTACATCAGCAGCCTTTCCCTCATCCACTAAACAGGTCACCTTGTCATATTAATTTTGGAGTATATGAACAAAGTGTTGTACTTACTGGTTTCCCATTTTTCCTTTTCTTCTACTTGAGTTTAGCTAGCACACAAGCCAAACAACATAAGGCTTTTGTTATTAAGTAGACTAAAGCAACAACAGTTTTCTTCTCATTTCATTTTTCTGCATCTGTATTAAAACTGTTAGAAAACCTTACTATAATTTCCAGCCCTGCAGTGATTTAATAAAGGTTTCAAACAGTTGGTCATTATTTAGCTAGCCAAGATAGCTAAGTCAAGGAAGAAAATGAGGTGCCTAATGAGATAGAGAGAGATAGCAATGTGATTAAGAAGAAGGATCCTATTTGGACTGGAATGATAGCTAGAAAGCATGATTATTCTGCAAGGAGTGCACAATTTATTTGCCTGTGAGTAAATGTTACTTTGTGAGGGGTGTGCCCAGGGAAGTGAATAATAGTAGTAATCTCCAGTTTATTCTGTCTCATAGCATGTATGTTCTGAGGATACTGTATCTGATTTTACAGCATCTGCAGACATAAACTGAAGTTTTCACAGTTAATGCTTAAGCTGTAGAACAGATGAAGGGAACATGACGCTCAGTTTAATGCCTACTTACTCAACTTTTACTGTAAACACTAGACTTTTTCTTTACAATGTTAGTTTAATTAAGGAATTCACTAGATTCTGTGTGTTTTTTACTCATTAACATTTCACCAGTGGCTCTACTGATTACTATTTTTATGGCCATTGTGAATGATCTTGCTATGCAAAAGGGAAAAAGATGTAATCAGAGGAGTCAATTTTATAAGCACAATGCATGCCCATTCCTAGATCCGTCTGCTTAGCATGAGTGGTTTTTTAGGTCACTTTAAAAGCACACAAGACATTAGAACTGTTAACTTCTTTAACTTTCCGAGCTATAGAATGTTTATAGTTTTTTCAGATAAGAATGTGTAATATATAAGGATAATTGTAATTATTTCTCTTTCTTTTTTGAACCAGCCACTTATTCCTAGAAGTCCTACAAGCAGTGTTGCCACACCATCCAGCACTATCAGCACACCTACAAAGAGAGATAGTTCTGCCCTTCAGGATCTCTACATACCCCCTCCTCCAACAGAACCTTATGTTCCAAGGTAAAAAAGATCATTTCGGGTACAATTCAATGTAAAAAAATTACATGTGAAGTAACTAAACATTCTGTTCACACCCATTTATCAGCCTGCCCTGTGTGATTAGGCTAATAATACTTCATTTTGCAGGTGAACTGGTTGTTAAGAGTAGATATACTGAATTAGATCCACAATGATCTGAATCAGTGTCTTGTCTGCAAAATAGACAGTAGCCTTTAGAAAAGAAGGTCCAGTATCCCGTTTTCTCGAATGTGGGGTAATCTACTATCGGTAACAATCTCTTAGTATTTCAGAAGAACAAAAATTACCCCAAATTCTGAATCTATAATTAGAAAAAGAGTTTGTATCTGGAACAAACATTTTCATCTGTCCCAGGTCTCTGGGCTTGCTGAGTCTGAAAAGCATCAGATCCTCCTTGCAGATTTATCACCTTACCCTCACACAACCTCAAATGATTCAGTATAATTCCATAATGTACACAGATGTGGCTTTCCTAAACTTCGGGGAGAGTGAAGGCCTATAAATAATATGAAAGTAGCTACCCAGAGGTCTAAGAATGTATTTAAGAGGAATCAGTATTTTTAAAGTGTCCATATTCTTAGACACAGGCTATCATATGTCATTGTATTTTTTAATTAATTCTTGCTTTTCTTTTAGCTAACTTTCGTGGAAGGTTTGTAAGGGCAGCATGTCCTTTCTTGTACCTGAGTTTCTTGTAGCTCAGTTTTTCATAGATTTTATCAGTGACTCTTCTAGCCAATTAATAAGATGTATGACCTGATACTGACAAGACTTTCCTGGGGGTTATCCAAGAGTGAGGTATATGGCAAATTAAATTGCCTATCGGGGAGAAGAAGTTGTGATTCTATGATAAATTCTTACTCTTCAGAGATACAAAAAACTTTCTAGGGCAAAAGAGTGACTTTTCACTGTATGATTTAGGTGATGTCACAAACCTTTTGTGAAGTCATAAGCTGAATCCCACGTTTCTTCCTCATCCCTGCCTCATCTGTTACCTGGCTTGGTTTTTATTTCTTGAGAAAAATAACATTTCCATTTTATTTCAAATGCTACACGTATAATGCAGTCAGTCGTGAGACTTGAGTTGTTCACAGGGATTGAATGTCTTTTATCTCTCTGATAACTGTATTTTGTTATGCTTATGTAAATATTTTAAGGATGTGGTTTTCAGAAAATCCACAGAAAAAAATCAAGTATTTAAATCTAATCCATTAACATAAAAAAGCTGCAAAAAGAAATCCCAACCAAAACATAGTCTTAGGTTTCTCTTTGAACACAGTAGTTATATAATGAAGACCTGTTGCTTCTCAAACTGAAACTGTACTATTTTAAAGAAATAACTGTGCATTTGTACTGCTACTGGTCATGTTTACTACCACAAAAATACTTCTATTTGGTAAGTTATGCCTCTCTTTTTTTGAAGTATTTTGAGTATTTGCACCTCAGCAGTTTTTGACTTCTACTCTAGAAATCAAGATCTTCAAAATGTGTTTTTATTATTTATTAATCAATTTTCTTAAATCATAATGATAATAAAGTATTTTGGATCAATTCTGATTAAATGTTATAATGCATATTAGTATAAGCTATAATCTTGCAGAGAAATTAAACTATATGTATTTGAATCTTTTTTGTCAGCTTAATCCTAATGGACTATACTTCATTTCACAAACTTGTCACATAATAACATAGTATACAGTTTCTGAATAATCATTTTTTGGCAATTCATGAGATTTTTTTCTGAATTTATGATTAACCGTATTTAAGCATATCTTTATTTCAAGTATTATCAAACTGTTCAGCATCTGCTTCTCAGTTGGTTGTTGCTGTCTAAGGAAAAAAAAAACAAAAAACCAAAAAACCCCCAACAAACCAGCCAACCCTCCTTTTGTTACCGGAATACAGAAAAAAGCTTGATATTTTGATGTAAATTTAGAAACCCTGAAGCCATGCCACCTTGGTGGCAGTAGCCACAGATAATACAGCTGTTGACATAACTGCACACGAATGGCATGAGAAAAGAACGACTGACACCTTCTGTATGCCAGTTACTTAGAAGTGCTTGTCGTAAGTTAGTGCCTGCTCAAATTCGGAATGAAAACTGAAGCCCTCATCTCCAGAGAACTGTGGCAAAGGCTGTTTGCCTGGTGGCTCTGCGTTTTTGTCCACGCTCCCTCCAGCTCAGGCTGCCCTTCTTACCATGGAGGCTTCCTCGTGCCAACCCTTGGTGGTTGTGGCAGCACTGATTAGCATCTGGCTGGTTTATGTCAGTCTCCATCGTGCTACCCGCAGGGATAACCCAACACTATCACCACAGAAAGTCTTTCCATGACTGGAGATGAGCTCAGCACAAACCCCCTTTGCTAAGCCAACACCATCCCTGCCGTGGGTATGCAGCCTGGGGTCAGAGGGGGTTTGTGGTGCTGTGCTGTCACAGCCAAGGCAGCATGATTCTTTCTCATCCTCCATGGCTGCCCGCAACCATTTGTAGGTTACAGGTTGGACTTGATGATCTCTACGGTCTTTTCCAACCTTGTTATTTCTGTGATTTCTGTGATCCCATGAGGAGGTTTTGCTTCATCCTCAGATGGAGTCTCAGGGTGCCATGGGAAGTATGGGTTAGCATGCTGGCCAGCTTGGAACTCACATGACAGTCCAAAGAGGCACAAGCACTCCAACAAGGACATGAGGCCGCAGCTTCTCTCTTGGCTGCCTCCCATGCATTTTGCTGCCCAGAAATTACTGTCTGATAAGATCTTTTGCAGCCATCTCCAGGTACAGTCCTACCAGCTGGTTTACTGACTCATACTTCAACTAGCACAAGGAGAGGGCTCCTACCACAGGCACAGCTTGCTTTCTTGTTTAACGCCTTTGAGTCAATTGCATTTCCAGAGAATGGGGCAGGGATGCAGGGAAGCAAAAAGCAATCATCCTGGGGATCTGTACACAAACTGCAAAGTGTGTGCCTTGCAATGAGTTACTGTCCTGGGATAGCAGATCATGATCAGGTGCTACACATCCTATTTGGTACTGCTTGAATGTACATATATAAATTCTAGGCCTGAACTGATTGTGCAAGACTATGTCAAATGTTTGTACATCATCATGAATTCTTCTTGCTCTGGGGTTAGTTTTTAAAGGAACTAGATTGAATTTATCTATGCTTTTCATATACTCATGTCTTAAAACTGTCTGATGTATTTAAAAATGCATGCAAGTATAAAAAAGTAAGGTCAATGTTATTTCTCTGCCCTAAAGCACAAAATGCTAGGTAGATTTAAAAAAATGAGAAAAAAAAAACCCAGTAGCTGCGTATCAGCTTTATATCTATAATTCTTTTCAAGAGAAACTAGTAAGGTGGATACAGTTGGTGAAAGACTGGAATAAGCAGAGATGTGTGATGTAACTGGCACATACATGCATACATATGCATATATGTTGTGTGATCCTGATGTTGGTCAGTGGTCTCTGTTCCCTGCTTGTACAAAATACTGACACAGTCACACAGTTATTGAAATATTCACAGTAAAAAGAAAAATTGATGTCTTATCCCAGTAAATTAAAAATCTCTTGCTTTTATTAAAGGGATGAAAAAGGAAATCTCCCATGTGATGATGTTGGCAGACATATAGTGGGCAAGCCAGTTCATACAGGATCCGAATCTCCGAACTCATTTCTTGACCAGGAATATCGGAAACGCTTTAATGTGGTTGAAGAAGATGCGGTTTTATACTGCTATGAATATGAGAAAGGAAGAACAAGTGGTCCTGGAAGGAGAGAGAGCACACCAACATATGGTATGGCATTGATCTAATAAGGATAATCAGTATTTGTTGATTTTTAGGATTTTCGTGCATTGGCTTTTGTTTTTAAGCATGAAAATATTCTTTGTGGCCATTGATTTTGCTAAGAGTTCTGTAGTACGTTAGTACAGCTTCAACCTAAGAGCTTATTTTGTGCAAGAAAAATTGAATTACTTACTACGACATGGAGGGCAAGTCCAGTTTTATATTGATGATTTTTCTGAATATAAGTTCTGATAATTTTATTACCAGCTTAATTTTCCAGGCCATACTTCAAGATCCTTTTATCAAACAAAACAAAACAAAACAAAACAAAACAAACCCTGGCAGCAGACTATATATTGTTACAAAAAGTACAGGAAGGAATTTTTGTCTCAGTTTAAGGGGAAGACTTGCATAGGTTTATGAATTCAGCATTAGAAAAAATTACCCAGGTGTGATAGTTTTAAAGATCAAAACCACTTCAGATTTACAGAGATGACATGCAGCTTTCATTCTGAACTGCTCTCTAAAACTCCTTTATTTATTTTTTTTAGTCCCAGAAATCAAATATGACTGATGATAGTATTCATAATACTATATTAACCTCCCATAACTTCTTATGTGGAAAGTGATGACTTCCTATGTATTGCTGTTCCTGTTTATTTGAGGTTATATGTCATCTAAGAAAGAATTTTGCATGTAACAGATGCGTGTATTCATGCTACTTCGATCGCTTGGTTTTTGGCTTATTAGGATGATTCTGTGTTGTCAGAGAGCTGATTATTGGCCAGCATGCATCAACTCAGAGCCCAGTACACCAGTACATCTCACCCACCATGCCTCAATGTTTATAATGCAAGCAATTGTCATCTCTGTACATGGTGCCTGAAGCACCCATAGTCTGTTGTATCCCACCCAAGTGTTAAACTCTGAACTCTCTTCCTTTTCTATGTGAATTATATTAACCATTTTTTGAGGGGGGATTTAAAAAAAAATCCTGAAAAACCCAGAAACTCTATTAAGTGCAGAAACAATCACTTGGATCAGGGAACACAAAACCAAACAGCAGTGCAAACCTTTACCCTTTGAACTGCAAAAGGGATTTTATTTACTGATGTGGATGAGATCCTAAAGGAGGGATACAGAAGGGATGCATGGTATACTTCAGCAGTGTACTGAATTCCTGTTAGTAGGGAGCAGAAAGATGATGAGGGTGAGAAATCCTGGCTTTTTGGAAGAGTACTGCTCAGAGCACACAGCCAGGATCACAGAAAGGAAAGCTGGGCACATGGGTCTGGTGTAATCCTTCTAAAAGCACCTGTGTTAGTGAGTAGGATTTAAGTCATCCGTATCAGAGATTCCCAACCCATTTCCAGCCCTACTGCAGGGAACAGCTCATCTCTCTGCATTTCTTGGGCTGTAAAGGGAGGCAATGGTACCTGACTATCCTCTAGAGTTAGGAGAAAGCATCTTAATAAAAAATTCTCTGAATTATTTTTCAATAAATAATAAGCAGTAAGGGGGCAGAAATTTTGAAGTTATCAGTCAGCTTGGTCTTAGACAAATGCATTTTCCTTGAGCAGAAAGGGAAGAATCCCCATCTCTAACTTAGACTCTCTGAACGTGATTCCAGAGGGCTATGCTAGGCAAAGATTAACCTTCTCATGCAGTAATAATGTATCACAGCTTTGCACAAATGAATAACTTCATAACATATAAGGATAAGAAGTTATACGTCGTTGGGGCTGACCAATTTTGCAAGCCGCTGCATTTCATGCAGTCTCCTATTGTATGAAGACACCTTGTTTGGCTAAATCATGTCTTTCATGCTGAAATTGAAAACACCAAAAAGTGGAGCATCTTTCCTCTCTCTTAATTGTCCATCTCCTTCCCTGGAGACATTAAAAAACCACCTGGCTGCGTTCCTGTGTGATCTCATCTAGGTGATCCTGCTCTGGCAGGGGTGTTGGTCTAGATGATCTTTTGAGATCCCTTCCAACTCTAACTTTCTGTGATTCTGTGATAACGCAGAAACAATTTCTGGTGAGGATTTTGCTCCTCACACCTTTATTCTCCAAATTGTTTTCCCTTTGAATCTGTCAGAATTCTTCCTTTAGCTTGTATTGTAACTTATTTCAGCTTTGGACTGAGGGAATTGTTTTTCTGTTGCCAAGTATAAAATTGTGCAGTCATAGAGTAGTTAGGGTATTGAAGAAAATGAAGAAGAAATCTCATGTTTAAAAAAGATATTTTGACTACTATGATATTAGCTGAGCACACACTTGAATATTTTTTCACCCTACTTGCTATGCTATTTCAACTTTTAAACTGAGCACAAGCTGTATGTTGGAGTTACTACAGTAATCCTGACATCATATCCCTTTGAGAAGAAGATAGACTTAATTTATGAGGAGGCATAGGTTTAGTACATTGTGCAGCCAAGCTCCAAAATCACCTCAAACTTTAATAAAAATTGAGCTTGAGCTATGTAAAACATCTTCAGGACCTGGAGCAATGAGTGTGCACAACATTAAAGGGTGCATGTTCATAAAATACACCCTTTCTGCACAGCTACACAATCCTGCTGCAAAATCCTCAGTATCCTTTCAATTTCAAAGTGGTTTGGGGTATTTTCTTGCTGTGCCATAGTGTATAATTAACTACTAAGTTTTCAAAGTGGGTATATAAATTTTATTACTCTACTATTTCGACTACTACAATTGCTGGATGCAGTCACTTCCATTATCAGAGATATACCCTTTGTTCCGGATGTTACATTTTAATACTGGTGGTCTGGAGTGAAGAAGAACATTTTTCTTCTTCTAGGACTCTTGAATCTATTATTTTGTTCCAAGGCTTTTTTAGCATTTTTTTTTCTATTAGCAGAAAGAGTCATAAATACATGGATCAAAGACTGCACTGAAAATCAGTCATTGTTTAACACATTTGTTATACAGCCTTTCACTTTTGATCTCACTTCTTCTTTAATGGATTCACAGCATCAAGTCCAT
>WEIS01006870.1:3421-18800 GCA_013389965.1 Todus mexicanus | reverse complement strand
CTCATGCCTCAGTTTCCCCATCTATGGAGCGGGGCTTGTAGCTTAAAAAGGGAGAGAGTAACGCATTAAGGCGTTAATGTTTGCAAGGCACTTGAAAAGCGTCAAACGGGACGTGACGTACTCCTGCAAAATAAGTTTATTAATTACCCATCAGAGATCTGCTGGTTTATAAGGAACATTTCAGNAGATCTGCTGGTTTATAAGGAACCTTTCAGAGATGTGCCTTCTCATTAGCCTGGTATAAACCAACCCCGCAGCAGGAGGGAACAAGTTGCTTCAAACAAGGTTCAACTTTCTGCCACTTTAATCTTCATCTCACTGACAGCCTTCTGAATCCTCAGTTAATTATAGTTCCTCAAATGTCTTCCGATAGCGTATCTCAATCTCTCTGTTCTACGTCTTTTTATGCTTTGCTTTTTGTCACGGGACAGAGGAATAGATCATTTTCTTTCCAGCGTCGATTCAAATTCCCTGTGCCTGCAGTGCGGTACCCTCTATAAAAAGAGACGAACCTGCTGCAAGTGAAAGAAGCTGATGCTGCGTGGCCTTTTTTCGAGCAACAACAATCTGTAGAGATTATTTTGCCGCATGTCATGAATCTCCTTCAAAGCCACAAGTGACTGGCATCAATTAATATACTTAATGGTCTCCTTTTCTATTCACATCTTTGCCTTTCAGAGATAAAATGTTACCCTGTATGAGATGGGGGTGGGGGATGTGCTTCAGGAGCAGAAAGACGTGTTAAAGTGCAGCACCTGAGGCCGCCTTGTTTTCTCAATTTACAGTCTCAGGCTGGCAGTTGTATAAATGAGTGATGCTCTCTGATGTTCTCTTCCAAGCAGGCTACGGAATTGGCAGGGAGTCTTCGGTTTTCTGCTGATGTGTCCAGAATTCCAATAATTTCATTCTTGGTTATAATGACAATTGGAGGCACGGTATTACCTTGAGAAAAAGAGATGGGAGAGAGACAGCTTCTGTCTCCTGTATTGAATTAACAACCGATTCCCATTTACTCTCCCCGCTGAAAACTCTATTATGCGGGGTCCTTATTGCCCTTATTCAAGGGCACGGAATTAAAAAAGTGATATCGATGGTAATGCTCTCATCTTCCTACCATGACATTGAATAATGGGGACAAAGACGGGAAATCCTGAAGGATGATACGCCTTTTAAAATACCGCTGATATTGAAAATGTAGAAAGGACGACGCGTTTGAATACCAGCTGATGAAGTCACGCTCAGAATTTTGTGCTTTTTGCTTATGGCTTTAAATCGTCGTTGCTTTTATTTTCGCCGTTGGTTTTGGAACGTTGTGTTTTCTCGTTATTCCAGGAGAGCCTCCTTACTGTAAGGAACACACTTGAGATGGGGACAGAGTGTTGGTTGCACTCATTCCAACAGAAATCTGTTCTCTCTCCTCTTGGATCTGGAATCTGGTGGGGAAAAGTCCACCAACAGACTGCTATAATTATAGACTACTGCTCAAGAGGAAGCTCTTCTTCTGGCACAAGTTGTCATCTCCCAGTTCAGCTTAAGCCCTTTCTGAAGTTACAGAGACTAGATAAAACCAGTGGTCCTACAACAAAATCAGAATATCCACTTTGGACCCCGGGCAGCATCCTTCCTTTACAAAGGAACCTTCATTGAGGTTTAAAAATGGATTTGCCCGTCTAAAAGGTACCTTACACAAAATAATGAGTGTATTTCCTTGTGGAAGTTCTCAATGATATTTTATAGCGTAACTGATAATTTCTCCGTCTCACAGGAGGGCAGCTGAGAAGAGGAATATTTAACTACCTTGCCAAAAGTTACACAAGAGGTGGGAGCTTGGTGAGGTCGGAACAAAACATGGAGCTTACTCTCACCAGTGCGAACCCACAAAGCTTCCCTGAACTATTGAAACTCTTACCTAATCTCAACCCAGATGCTAACGAGGCTCCTGACCCTAAATATTGAGTCAAATTCAAAGAATGATCATTTTAATTAGCTGCCTGTGGCCTCCAGAGGTCAGCACATCACTGGAGAAGTGCTCAATCACAGCGCCCTCAAACTAGGCTTTGCAAGGGTGATCTCACTAGGTACCGGTTCCAATTTCACTGGTAATAAGTTGTAAAGGTTTTTGTCCTCGGCGCTAGTCGGGACAACAAAAGCAAGAAAAGAAGAAAGAGGTCTCAGAATATGCATTTCAAATACAAAATGTCGTCACTGGGCAGTACTGCCACTTGGAGCAGAGATCCCTTATGTGGCAAGTTTATTGAAAATAATTAGATAAATACATCATTGGCAGGTTTGGGTGCTATTCCTGATGGTTTTGGTTTCACCCAAACCTACTGATGATGTATTTGTCACCTGATGGGGTCCCAAACATCTTTTGAGTGGACTGTCAGATTTGTTCAGCTGTATTATAAGCTTTGGGGTTATTATCCCATTTGAGCTTGCAGTTCCAGTGACACCCTCAAAAAGGATGACATAGAAATAAAAAGGATACAGAGGTGAGAAGCAGATTATGAGAGGCATGAAACACTTCTAGCGGGAGAAGGAACTTCTGAGTATTTATCTCAGAACAAACAAGCTGGAGGGAATATAATAATCATACAATCGTTTAGGTTGGAAAAGACCTTTAAGATGAAGCCCACCTGTATTGACTCCATTCATGTGGAGCTCACTCCCTGCTTGCCTGAACACCCACCACTTGTCTCTGTGAGAGTAAGACACGGCATGTCCACTTTTGCCTGACCAGGTGTGCTCCTCGTGTTCTTAATATTACTGAAATGCTAAGAAACCTCGTTTTGCTTAACAAGCAAGCGACGAGACGCTTTGCACGAAAGGCTCTGAGCTTAATTCTTTCTAAACACTAGCAAAGATTGATTGGCTCTAGTGGATTTACACTCGATTCAATAATCCAAAGCAAAATCAGGATGAGCTACCTTTCTAGGAGACCCTAATCTTACATGATCTCCTGAGATCAGATAGGCTCTGTCTTTGTTGCGACGTAACACCCAAATGTATTTCTCTGTGGCCCACCAGCCTCAAAACATCCTCATAAATACCTGAGCCTCGGTGTCACACAAAACTCATTTCTCCTTAGCATGAAGAGCTCTACAAGGCTTGCTGAGACCTCAGTGTCCTCACATTCCTGCTTTGAAATGCAACCTTAAGTGGATCCAGCAGGCATCAGACATAGATGATGTGTAGAAACCCTGCTACAAAGAATAAATAACACAAACAAAAAATCCAGCCCAACTCCAAAAAAGAAGGAAGCAACATTCAAATCTTCCGTTATTTTTATTAAAGCTGCAGAGTCTTAACTACACACAACAAATATTTTATCGATATAATCTAATTTAATAAAATAGTTGAACAACTCTTTAGATTTATACTCGTATAGAAATGATCTGTGGAACATCTCATCTCGACACAGCAGTGCTTGAAAAGAACTATTCAGCAGGATATTTTATAAAGTAGAGTTGGGGACTAGAGGATGCACTGTTCATTCTCAAAGAAAAGAAAAAATAACCATGCAAAAACAACCCCCACCCTCTTCCCTCTTTCTCTCCAACCCAAAGTGTCAGGCCCTATAGAATGACTACGTAAGCAGTGACCGTTTTCTTCCAGTGTTCTTCCTCCCTGTCTACACGAGAAGCTGTTGTCTAAACTCAGCAACTAAAACAAGACCTAGAGAAAATTCAATTGCACAATCCTAGTCTGCAGGTGACAAAGGCGTAACATCTCTTTACAGAAGTCCCTACTCTTTTTCCAGTTCGGGGAGTTTGTTGGTGCGTTGTGTTCGCTCCCCAGCTTTCGCCTACGCGGCTGACGTCAGTTATTGTCCGATCGCCTCGGTTAACAGAAGTCAGTCTATCTACTATTGCTTCGGGCTCCCTTCTTCAGCTATATGTGGTTTAGATTCTACGTAGCACTGGCTGCAAAGGGCCGACTCCGTGGTATTTCCCCCCGTTTTAGACAAAGCCCGTAGCTCAGGTGGTGATCTCCTCACTGCAGCTATGCAGCGGTGCTGCCCATGAGATGTCTTTATTTATAAGCTACGGAGGCATGTCTCAGCTAGATCATTCCATTTATCTTAGTCCACTCGTAGATATCCTGTTCACATACTATGTCTGAGTTGATGAGGAGGTATCTGTCCCCAACACAGAAATGTTTCTGGCAGGCAGCACATTTGAAGCATTCGAGGTGATACACTTTGTCCTTCACCCGCATGGTCATCTCGTAAGCCCGGATCCGCTTGTCGCAGGAGGCACAGAGGCCGTCTTGGCCAAAGAGCCTAAAACGACAACAGCAGAGAAGTAAGCGGAGTTCCTTTGCTGGGGAGATGGGAAAAACCAAACACAACATCAGGATCTTGACCCGTTAGCTGTAGTATTGCCAAGCTAGATAGAGGTCATGTGGAAAGCTGCTGAGCAGAACTCTAAACTTCGCAATACCAAAAATTGAAATAGAAAGTCCTCACCTATTTGCAATATAATTGACTTGGCTCATCAGTGACCTTCTCCTGAATTGCTGAGCAGCTTCAGGAGGAGCAAAGATTCCCCAGATCCATCCTAATACTTCCACTTCTGTGATCAATAGAAATTACCTCCACTTTGATAAATTTTGCCTAAACTAGTTAGGCAGCTCTGCTGGCTGCAGAGTTTGTAAGCCAAATAATTAATAAATAAACATGATTTGTTATCATTATTATTAATTTCTTTAAACAGGGGAGAAATGCTACATATTATCACAGAATCATCGAATCACAAAGGTTGGAAAGGGCTGCTAAGATCAAGTCCAATCTCCTACTCAACACCTCCATGGCTACTAGACCATGTCCTGACGTGCCGCATCTACTCGCTTCTTGAACACCAAATTGCTTGTTGAAAGTGCACGCCTATTTTTTTTTTACTTCTAAGTCTTCTTGCTAGTTCTGGGAAGAGTTTTTCCACCTCCTCCTTCTCTTACATGTGTTGTGCCTGCTTCATGTCATCTTCTGAACCGGCAAAAGGATGCCTGCTAAATTACGAGATCTTTACGAGGAAAAGACATCAATTCTTTCGTCTACCAGGAGATGTCAGTGTTCACTTCTGCCCAGCGAAAGTCATACTAAGGTTACATGAAGGTTGCCAAATTATCCATTAGGGAGAGAAGATATTATATGTTGTATTATTAAGTAAATAAACCCGTTGGCTTTCACCGCGAGGAAATACATTAATGCCATTGCCATGCTTTCTGTCGTTTCCACTTGAAGATGAAAAATATTTGGAAGGTGTAATTAACACTGGATCACTGCGGAACTGTTGCGTACGCCGAGTATTTTCAAGCGGTGCTGTTAGCAGAACTCGGTTCTCACTTTCTGCTTAGCAGGATTCCCGTCAGGAAAGCTCAGGGACACCATAATTAGGAACTCCACTGAGATTCTGGGTTCGAGTTTATTGGCAGGTAAATCAGCCTTCAGTAAGGCAGCCGAACAAAATAGCAAATACCATTATTCTGTTCTACAAACCTCCCGATGTTAGGGATCCATGCGAAGAAATGGTCCAAAACCAGCCCAGCAAAGATCAATGCACTTTAGTTGTAACCAGGAATGCAAAGAGCCTTTGTTATCAATTTTGGTGAAATATCTTAATCTCAATTTAATCCTTCTACACATAAATGGTGGCGAAACAGAGAGGCAGCGAGTTATTAATGAAAACACCTGTAACGAGTAGGATCTGAGTCAACAAAATGGGGAAATTCTCGTCTATTCAGGACCAGTTTTAAGAATGCTAAAAATCCACTGGATCCAAATTGGTGTCGACTTTCCTGTACTGGCTGTAGCTTTGTGGTAAACATCCAGCATGTTGCATCCTTCTGCTTGAAGTGTCCCAAAAAACTACCAGTGATGCAGAAAAAGAGAGGGATCAATCTGGGTATCCAAAGCAGCGACCAGGCACCAAGGTGGCAAAGCAGCCCTCCTGGCGGGTGGAACCCAGCAGCTCATCTAGAGCTGATGTTACTGCATCAGGAAAACGAATTGAATTCAGTTACCTTGGATACCGTGTTCTTAAATGAGAGAACTAAATGATCTTTCATCAGTCACTGATCTTGGCACCTGGTTTTACAAACCTTTCAGCTCCAAGGCAATGCTTGGAGAAGCACAGAACTCCTTAAAACCACCCAGGGGAACCGGTTCATTGCCAGCTCAGAGGCAGCTTGCTGAAATCCATCCCCTTTTCCCAGTTTCTACTCACCAGAATTCCACGTTGACACTGAGCAGCTCACCTGAAACTATCAGCTCATGCCTGCGTGGACTGATGGATGCCAATAACCCCAAAGTCCTGCGAGTTCTTATTATATTCTTCACATTTTCAAATAATTCTCTTTTTCCCACAGGAACACAGAATCATAGAATGGATTGGCTTGGAAGGGATCTTAAAGATCATTTAGTTCCAACCTCCCTGCCATGGGCAGGGACGTAGCAATGCTTTCATTTTCATCAATAAAAGGGCTTTTTTTTCTGACAAGACTTAACCTATGAACAGCTCTAATGAACCCAGAGAACCTCTGGGTTTATCTCTAACTTACTGAAGAACCTCAGCAGTACCATAACGCATCTGTGCATGAACTCCCAAAATAAATGAGCCTGTATTGTAAACCTGAGCTTGCAAACAGTGCCGCAACTGCAGCTGTTGTCAGGCTGTGCGTGCAAGAGCAATCAAAAATGAATCCTTTATGGATCTTTGGCATGCTAATTAATGACTGAAATGATAGAAAGAAGAGGAGTGAGGGTCAAAGGAGTGGGTTGTGTACCTGAGATAGTCCCTTCTGCAGAGCTTTCTCCCCAGTTTGTAATAGAGCCGCCTCCCCACCTCTCCGAGCCTGCACCCGCACAGGTCGCAGCTGAGGCAGTCTTCGTGCCAGTACTGGTCGATGGCTTTCAGGAAATAGCGGTCCCCGATGTTCTGCTGGCAACCGCCGCATGTCAGCAGTGAAGGAGGAATCTGGAGGACTTCATCCACTGGCTCCCTGAGGGAAGGAAAGAATCACTGGGAGTAAGAAACCGTGCTCTGAAAGCAGCCACGTGAAAAGAAGGAGAAAGCAAAGCAAAGCAAAAGGCAAGATTGGTCAAGTTAGACCAGGGATTGCATCCTCATTTTGCATCCCAGTGGAGGAAATGATTTATCCCCTTCGCCATGAGAGGGAGCAGGACTTCACTCTGCCTTTGCTTCAAATTAAAAAAGAGAGCAGCTTAAAATGCAAGGAGTTAATGAAAGTACCCCCAAATTTGCTATCTGATTCTTTAATCTTTCTTCAAAGAATAATTCATTAACGTGACAATCGCTGTTTCGCTGGGGATGTCATTTCTCCAGATAGCATGAAACAAATAAATACAACAGATGAAACTTTTGCCCCACTGGCTTCAAGTTTTGCTGCGTTTTTTTTAACAGAGACAGAATTTAATCTCATCTTCTATTTTGTTTTTCCTTCAGCTAAGGACATGAATCCCCTGGGACGGGTCTATGCCAACGTAAGTCAAACAATTATTTGGGAATTACACATCCCTGTGTGAAAAGAGGCACGAATCTTTGTTGTGATATTAGCACACACTGTTGAGGTATCTTATTTTTTTTTCCCCCTTTTTAAAAAGCTCTGAAATCTAGGATGGTTCTGGTGATACCTGGGGATAAAGCAAGAATTTTCTTCAAAGCTCCTTTCTTAAGGAATTCTCCTCTTTGCCTTATTGTGTGATTTTCACAAGTTCTGCCCTCCGAAAAGAAAATCAAACAAAAAAAACCAGCAAAAAAATTAAAAGAAAGGCGCCTGAGCTCAGCTCTGCGACATTTGCAACAACCTGGTGCCGTGACCACGGGCCTCATCCAAACCCCAGGGAAGTCAATTAAAAAACCCCACTCTAGAATCAATTCTTTATGCACATGTTTAATTTTCAACCTGTGGCTGGTGGGCAGGAAGGCTTCTGCACATTTAACGTTTCGCTGGAAGATGACAGAGCTCCTCAATACCTGGTAAAGTGGAGCCCCGAATATTGTCACACGTTCCCGGGTTCTCACTCTCACCCTGGGTCCCTCAACGCTTCATTTTTGTCGTCGGTCTGTCCTCCCGTAGACTGGCGGGGGCAGAGGAGACCTGCACTGCTGGAGAAGGATCAGGCTGCTCCCAGTTTCCAGCAGGCAATAGGAAAAAATTCTATTCCTACAGCTGATTTCCTGGGTCAGCGGTTTTCTGGGCAAAAATTACTTTCTTCAGCAGGGAGAAAACGAGCACTGCTCAAGAGCTTCTGCGCTGAGAAACGGATCCTGCAGTTTTTATTTAGGCAAGCTGAGCCCTAATATACTATCTGATTCTATTCTGTGCTGGCTGGCACTCTTCAAAGTTTAAACTGCTGCACCCTGCAAGTTGCATCATAACATCCTACCATCCTACTCCCTCCTAGCAGCTCTCCAGCCTGTGAAATTTCATTAAAATCATGAGGAATTTTGTATTTGATTAGCCTCCAGTTTCTCCAAGTTTATACTTCTGGGCCCCTTACTCCCTTTGGTAACCCGTGGCTTCCACTCTGACAAGCTGCAATAGCAGGAAAGGCACATTATTATCCTTTCTTATCCATTATCTGCAACTTCAGCTGGAGCCCCAAATATTTCATCTTTTAGGGGTGTTCAGGAATCTGAAAACCCCAAAGTCCGGAACAGCGCGACGGATGTTTGCGCAGAACAGAGCCGCTGGTTTACGCATTAGCTGTTTGATGTCCATAGATTTCTAAGCCAGCACTTAAGTCACTAGAACAGAAGGTAGCGAGGTAAGTAAATAAATAAAGGCGATTAAAACTTTGTAGTTGAAACCTGGATATCATACACCTCAGAGCTTGGATTGCCATTTCTTAAAAAAAAAAAATATAAAAAAAAAGTTATAAAAGAAGAGAAAATGTAATTTTTAAATATCAGATGTGACACGGAATGAATCGATTTAATCCCCAAAAGAAACAGCTCCCGTGCGTTCACTCTGGGCGTCAAGCGACGGCACTTTGAGTATCTCACAGGAAACGAACCACCAATGACTCAAGTTGACGAAGCGCAATGTTTTAAGTGTTATCTGAAAACGGAGATTTTATAATATTATTTTGTTGGGCTTTTTTGGTTTTGTCTCTTATCACGATTCCAGACAAGCAGAGCTGCAGCTCTTAGCATGCCCAGGGCTGGAGTGACTCTGGGTTTATCCCTCTCGCCAGCGAGATGCCAGAGGGATGGGAAAGCTGTGGAGCAGGTCACAAGAGCCGCTCCCTTCCCCGAGTGGGGAACCCACAGGGGGGAAATTCTCCTCTTCTACATCCCGTCAACGACGTCTTTCTTCATGCCCTTTGCAGAACACCCTGCCCCCACCGCAGCACTTCATACAAGCTCTTGAAAGTTGCCTTCTGAAAATGTGGAAGTTGGGGCACCCACAAATAACAGCTCAGACCTTTCCCTACAAGCTGCCACAGCGCGTTGAGCAGCTCAAAGCCAGGGCAGAGAAGGTCCCTCCAGATGAAAACCACCTTTGGCAAGCGGGACGATGCTCCCTTTTTCCCCGAGCCCTTCTAAGCACCCCTGGCTTGGATCAGCGGGTGCAAAATGCCCTGTCCCAGGGTGAGGATAGGGATGGCAGGGGGTAGGGGGGGGTTCACCACTTCTCCGCACCCAGAGGCTATTCCCGGTCACTCTTTGCCACAACTTACAGCCAGAGCAGTCAGCTCCTGGAACAGGCTGCCCAGGGAGGGGTTGAATCTCCATCCCTGGAGGTGTTTAAAGGGCGTTTAGATGCAGTGTTGGGGGAGATGGTTTAGGGGGGAACTTTGCAGAGTAGGGCTGAGGGTTGGACTTGATCCCAAGGGTCTTTTCAAATCTCTAAGACTCTATGATAGCCTGGGAAGCTCTCCTCAACCTGCGCCCCTCCAGCAGCACCCCCGGGGGTCGGGGTGGGCGCTCGCAGCACCGGGGGCTGGGGCTGCCCAGTGTCCCCAGTGCTCCCAGTGCTCCCAGCTGGGCTCAGCCAGGCAGGGAGAGGGGCAGAGCAGCGGCGGGGCTGCCGCTGCCCGGTGTCCCCGGTGTTCCCAGTGCTCCCAGTGTTCCCAGTTGGGCTGAGCCAGGCAGGGAGAGGGGCAGAGCAGCGGCGGGGCTGGCGCTGCCGGGCACACAATGCCGCTGGCGGCGGAGCTGCTCCGAGTAGCCTCGGTGGGAAGGAGCCAGAGCTGCGGGGAAAGGGNAAAGAGAAGAGAGAGAGGAGAGAAAAAAAGGAGAAAGAGCTCAAGCTGTGGCTGTGGCTGATGCTGAGGCCGGTGGCGGCTGCTCTCCCGCCGGGGCAGCCCCGCAGCTCCTGACCTCCCATCCCCGCCGCGCTGCTCCGCGCCTGCTCCGCGGTTACTCCGCGGTTCCTCCGGCCCCGCCTGGGCTGCTGCTGCCGCTGCCTCGACCTGCAGCTCCTCGGCTCAGCCTTTCAGCCTCGCCAAGCTCTGGCCATGCTCCGGAGCCGGCTTGGTTGCGTTGCGAATGGACTGGGCGAGCTCAGCATCCGCGCCTCTATTTATTATTCGGATTCTTATTATTACTCCGTAGCTCAGCCCCGGCTCTCTGGTTTCATTTCCTTTTTCCTGATCACGATTCAAATACAATAGAAGGAAATCACACTTAAAGAGACAGCTGCCCGTTTCTTAACTGGACTCCTGGGGTGGGGGGGGGAGGCAATAGAAGCAGCGGCATCGCTGGGCTCCTTAAAGAGACAGAGCTGGGGCTCCCCACAGCCAGAGCTGGCACCTGCCGCTGCTCTGGGGCATTTCAAGGGCGTTTAGTGCCCCTTGCTGAGTGAGCAGGGGGTGCTGAGGTAGGGAGGTAACCTGCGAATGAGTCCAAGGGCTGGAAAAATAGATGCACCTGGCTCCGTATCCCTGGCTGCTTCTGAGCTGCACCCAAGACCAAAGCGCCCGGCAGCGTCTCTCTCCTTCTCTTACATTTCCATGTGCACGGCCACACGCACACGTATTTTTTGTCCGCTACTTGCAGATCCACAGGTAAAGCCCCTCCGTGTTATTTTTCTGCCCAGGATTCAAATTGACCAACTAAATCGCCTCTCATTTCTATCCCCCAGTGAACATTTACGGCTGTCTGCCTCTAGACGTCCCCTAGCTCTTGGCAAAGCCATATAACAAATTTATATCTCGACGCCGTTTGATGTTAATGAGCTATAAAAGCCGGAGAGTCCGAAGTATCGATCTGTCGTTAATCACAGCGAAGCTAAAGATGGCAAAGTCTTGCCTGAATCTCTCTATTTCCCCTCCTACCCTTCCTCCTCTCCATCAGCCCAGGGTATCCTGGAAAGGACTGATTTACAGCACCGAGAGAAAACTATTACAGCAATTCCAGCATTTCCCAGTCTCCGTGGCACTCGATACTGGCCCTTGCTGGAGGCAGAACTCTGGAGGAGATGAACTGCTTGCCCAGTTAATTCCTTTAAAAACAGCCAGAAAATATCTGTAAGGAAGCACCCGTGAAGAGTAGTAGAAATAAGTAGAAATACTTCACCTCTACATTAATTCCCAGAATGGGGATGTATTTGATGTCTATTTTTACGACTCCATTCTATTTTTTCCTCAGCTTTTTGGCAGCCGGGGATAGAATATCTGCAAGACATTAATGAGCCTGATTCAGAGATTAGTAATGTCAGCAGAAGGACTGTGCTTCATTTCAAGGGGCTTTGAACAAAGCTCTCGCAATACTTTAGAGCCATCGCTGGTCATTAGAACACGTCTTTCTTATTCTTTCAAAACATTATCTCCGATGTATTTTAAGCTATTACAGTAGGAGAGTCACTTCTGTTAAAGGCAAAGGCTCTTTGGTTGGGTTTTCACAGACAGGACTGAATTAGAGGGTGACTATTTCATTTCTGATACATTCGCACTGTGATAAGAAAAAGTAAAATGGAAAACCTTTGCAGAAGATGGAATGATTAAACCATTGCGTGATCCTCCTCCTCCCCTCCCCTCAAAAAAATAAATCTGCTAGGGAACTTCATTATGCTGGTTTAAAACCAATCAGAAAGTGAATTAAAAGGTGGATCAAACCCACGCAGAATGATTTAAAGCGTTAGAAAAACCACCTCATATTTCTATGAGCTTGGTTTCTCCTGGCTCTGTGTTTCTAGGTTTAATAAAGTATCAATTCTGAGTCAAAAATTTCCCTGATGATCGGGGTATTCATACACTGAAGAGCTCCTGATGGAATAATGGGAAGAATTCCATAGTGTCAGGTAAATTTTCAGGTTTCCGATGGCAGAGTTATACGTACACTGTGGACATACTGACACGCTTCCTCCCTTCTATTTATTTTTCCAAAATTCATGGGAAATCAATATCTTTGAGACCTCTGTCCCTTTGTCTACCTCAAAGAGATCAGCTGCTTCCAAAGTTTTGGTGAGGGACAAAAACATCGACATTGGCACATAAGGAATTACTCAATTCCTCAGGAATACAGCATAAAAAGGGGGATTTTCAATACACAGTGGCTTCTGAAAACACAATTTTGAAGCTTTTGCAAGCCCTGTATTCCTTGCTTTGGTCGGACTAGCTCAGGTCTAGCAGATAACCTCTCTGAGGCTTTCCTGAAGAGGACAGTTTGCTTTATCATCATCCTTTCCAGTCAGACCCAGAACAAATTTTCGTAGTAAAAATCAGCTCTTTAAATGCAGCACTTGTGAGAGCGCTGAGATTGCTCCACAGTCCTGCAGAATCACAGAATAACCTCGGCTGGAAAAGACCTATAAGATCATCCAGTCCAACCTTTCTAACTCCACCTGTCTCCTCGTCTACAATAATTGTAATTAATATCGCAAGATTATTTCTTGTTTTGTCTCTGTCCTGTGAAGGAGAGGTGCCAGGCAAAATCCCGAGCTAAGTAAAGTGGAAAAAAGCAGCCAATCTGCTGGTACGGAACATAATAAATGTGTTGCTCCACCACGCTTGATGGGACCGTGCTCGAACTTCATCTGCTTAGACAAAGAGTTACCAGAGAATTCAGCATGAGAATTAAAAGTTGCCAGTGTCTTGAACAAACTGCACAGCAAAGATAGGTTGGCAACACCAGACGTCAGACTGGGTTTGAAACTAAAGCAAACCACGGCTTTGCAGGAGCTAGTGAGGCAGAAGGTGAGCAGAAGCTGCCAAGATGCAGTGTCCTGGCCTGATCAGTGTCTCCCAAACTGCTGGGAGTTGTTTTGACCCAGTGGCATTTCTGGAAGCATCTTTCCTTCACATTTCTGTGTTGGCATTTAGTGGCAGTTCCCACCGGGTTTGCCAGGAGAAGCTCAGCAGGAAGGTCCTCAGTGTACTAACCAAGAGTTACATCTTCTAAGCCTTTGCAGAACAAAGGCATACACTTTTCTGGGACAACTCCATTTTCATTTATTTGGTTGACATATAATAAACTCTCTCTGTGGACCGTATAACTTGGTATTCCCAGCTAAGGACTCTTGTGTCCCACCAGAACAGATGAGCAGGAATCAAGAGTGACTTCTTTTCATCTTAGGCAAGTCCCTTAATGTTTCTTCGCCTCCTTTTTCCCATCCACAAATGTTTACTTCCCTCAGCAGAACTGGCTGCTGATTTACTTTTGCCTCCCGCTGAATAAGGTTCCCAAAGACAAAGCGTTATTCAGCGCTAGAATTGGTGGTGCCGACATTTCCTGCACTGGGACACAAAGACCAGCACTATTTTTAGGGAGGGCTTTTCTTTCCATTGTCCCTTTCTCTCTGAAGCTCTATTTTCCAGGGCTTTTTAGTGCGGCTTTTTTGTGTGCGTGAGAGACCATTGATTGGAAATCCTGAGGGATGAGTTTGGCTTTCAATTAACTTTTATTAATAAAGATCATGCTAGAGAGTAATTTTTGGAGCATGGCTGAGATCAAACCTGCTGTTGGTGACTCTGTTCAGCATTCGGTGCTTGGAGTGTCATGAATAAGTCAGCTGGACCTTTCTAGATATTTCTCAATACGAACATTTGATTGAAAACAGCGTCATTCCTATTCGTAGTGTCATCGAAAGAAATAGCTTGATGCACCTGTTTCCAAAGAAACAGCCCCTCTGGGAGTATTTTCCTCGCAGAGAGTATTTTCAGTTGGGTTTTGGAAAGCCACAAGATGACCATCGCCACCATTGCTCAGTCTCAGGTTGTCCCTCCCTGTATTTCTTTAGTCCATCCTGGCTTTATTCCCCCTTCAAGCTTATGGATACTATTGAACTAGTTCAGGTCACCCTCATTTCAAGAAGTCTGTGTTCAGTAAGATTAACTTTGCCGCCCTTAATAGCCAGTTATGCCAGTCGCCTAAAATGCAGGTTATGAAGATTGAAGTCTCCACATAAATAGAAGAATTAAATCTCAGTGACGGTGGCCTAGATTTTGTTAACAGTTTCTGCGGGATACAAAATCAAGACCATGACTAAAGGTTGATGACTAACCTGAAAGGTGGCAGAAAGGAATAAGGATTTCTGTAATTAGGACTTTGTTGTGCCACTGACCCACCATTTGGTGTCAGAACAATCACTGCCCTGCTCCGTTCCATTTTTTTACCGATTTGCAAATGGAAGAATCCTTCTCCTTCCCACCACATGCTGGACTGGAGCTTTGACACATCAGCCCTTTGGATGGCACTCTAAAAAACCTGAAAGGTTGGGTTGGTTTGGGTTATTTGAACACAGCTTTGACACTGCAGAACAATTTGGGACCTTGTTCTCTGTTAAAAATCACAGAATACTTGAGGAGGACCATAAACCAACTACCTCAGAGGACATTTGACTATGCTGCTGGAGAACCAACATCATGACAATAGCTACTCATATCACCACTGTGCGTTATTAACGGCATGAAATGCAGCACATAATTCAAAGAAAAGAAATAAATATATTTATTACCTTCTCATGATCTGGAAATTACTTTCTTGGTCAGTAACTTCCTTCCTGGTCTGTGTCATTTTCACGTGTGCTGGTTTGGTTTTGGTTTCTTTTCATATCAAAGTCTCCACATTATCCTCCCAGGTAGGACATTTTCTCACCTCCCTGAGGATAGAAGTGATGAGAGCGAGGACAAGGAGTTTTCTTTGTGTGATGGCCACGTGCACTAACTTGAATGTACTTTGGAGGCTTTCAGTGAAGTCTGATTCAGAGGACTTCAAGACTCCTGACTTCTGTTTTTTGGGGTTAACCTTTGCTTTGAACTGGAAGAGAACAAACCAGAACAATAAAAACCACATGCAGGGTGAGGTTTGCCCTGGGATTTTGAGGTCCAGACAGTAGATAAGAAGCCGGGTGCATAAAGAAGTTTGAGCGGTTACAAGTTCTTGGTTTGTTTTGCCTTGATTTTTTTCAACAA
>WEIS01006868.1:5328-15837 GCA_013389965.1 Todus mexicanus | reverse complement strand
TAAGAGATCATCAGATACTTAGAGAAAGTGGCTTGGTACTGTCACATTTCCACTGTTGCTTTTTAAAGGAATAACAATAAATCACAAGACAGTAAAGATTGAATAAATGGGCAATTCAGAATTGTTTCAATAAGATGAGTTTCACTGGCCTAATTTGAGGCCTGAAGAGTAATAATGCAATTCAGAATTTTCAAAGATAGGCATTTGAAATTAACCTTCAAACCTAATCATTTTTAAACACTGATACAATTTTTATTCTTCAAAATTCTTAGTTTAATTGCAATTCTTAAAGCAATCAGGATGAAGAGGTGCTTAAATATGCACATTTCACCAAAAGACTTTGCCATCTGTGAGAAATCAAGAAATTACAGATATACCAACTCTTCAAATTTAACAGCACCTACTGTTTTTGTATAGAAGGTATTGAACACAGCATCGGTGTGAAAACAAGTAACCAAATTATCCTTTGAAAAGATTAAAAAGTAAAGCAGAAAACGCAAAAAATAGAAAAGCATTGAAAAGTATGGTATTTTGTAACACAGTATGTAAAACAAAATGTCGTGATTTTTCCTTTGCAGTAGCTATAGGACATACGAGACATGATTCTAACCCTTTTTTTGACTAGAGATATTTGGCTACAAGTGTGATACAAAAAGACAAGCCTTTTTAAAGATTATTTTGTATTCAAATAAATATATAAATTATACGTCATGAATATATAAGTGTCTACTCATTCCCTAAATAAAAAAATAAATTTTGTTTCCTGCAAGAAGCAGGGTATTTTGAAGTTTCAGGCTTTGTGTAATTTATTTTAATTCTCAGTCTTTCTGTAAAGCTTTTTTAGAGATTTCAGGTGTTTAAAGCAGTTATTTGCCTACACAGGATATGTAAAATGGTGTTGTCTGACTTCCTGAAACTATGAAATGACAAAGAAAAAATCCTTTGAAATAAAGCTGTAACTCCCTGAGAAATTCAGTATGGTGAATAGACCTGGCCTTAAATAAGTTCCTATAAGGTAAACTATATGAAAGCAAGGAAGTCATCTACTACCTCCTGTAGCCATAGAAATCACGTAAAGAGATATCTTGATAACTCTCCACCAGCCTCATCTGTCTCCTGATCACAACATCACCTGATCTTGTAGGATCAGGTGAGCCTCAGCAGACACTGCTCACCAAGTTGGAGTGGAGCTGCTTTCAACAATAGACAAAAGCACCCTGGACACTGCTGAAATGTAAACACTTTTGAGGTTCCGATCCCAAATTAAAAGAAAAAAGTCTGGCACATTAACATACCCCAAGGACTCTACTTAACAGAACACTTTTGCATTTTAAATCACAAACATACAGAGAAAAGCACTAAAATCAACAAAGGACTGAAAACATTTGACTAAGCTGGAGAAGGAGAAAACAGAAATAATGACAAGGAATAAGGTTGTCTGGACAAAGAAAACAGGATGAAAATCAGCACGTTTTTCTCTTAGCTGAAACGCATTCTCTCACTCCCCTGCCTA
This sequence comes from Todus mexicanus, assembly GCA_013389965.1. Taxonomy (NCBI): domain Eukaryota; kingdom Metazoa; phylum Chordata; class Aves; order Coraciiformes; family Todidae; genus Todus; species Todus mexicanus. The sequence continues at coordinate 14,324 of WEIS01006868.1, read as the reverse complement.
AGCCAAAGCAAGTATTTATCTGTCCTATGTGCACATTACAAAACAAAAGTATTAGCCATATGGGCAACCTCATGCCTTTCCCACTCTCATACTTTCAGTGTGTTCTTTCAGTTTGCATCAGAGAGGGTCTTCTTGGCAGGGAAGAAGACAGGAAGAGAGAAAAAAAGGCCCTAACAGGTGTCTCGCAAAAGGAGGTAAGGTTAACTTAGGGATGCTAATTCTCCTTCACAACAGGCACTGCATGTGAGCCAAGGCAGTAACTCTCACTTTCTCCTCTGCTCATATGTCATTACTAGAGCCTCCTGCTGCCTCTCCTCAGTTCTTATCTCTCCAGCTAATCTTAGTCTTAAATCTTTTTCTGTTATTACCAGGAAGATGAGAAAGATGGCTGCAGGCTACTGGCAATTGTACATGGTGACAATACAAATTGTCACTTAAGTCTAGCATCACAATTTTATCTTCTGTTTTTCTAGGTGGTTCACAACTCTGATGAGACACTGGTGAAAAGATGCCATTTGTGCAACACAGCAGATGCAACGTAGTTGCTACATGCACCACTTTATCTGTAGGCTCAGGTAACAAGAGGAGAGTTAATATTCTCTTTTCAATTTTAGTGGACTTAAGGAGACTGCTTTTGTAGATTGAATCCCTCTGGTAGCTGGATACATGCTACATTTCTCAGGAAATGAAAAAACCCTCTTCTTTGAACGTGTGTGTATGTGAAGAGTTACAACAGCATGAAGAAAGCAATATAAATAAAATCCATTGTTAATAAATCCCTGCAAAAATAGGCAGTACAGATACACTTCTGGTAGATGTCAACAACTGACCACTGTTAACTTTCAACTTTGAAACAAATAGGATATTAGAAGAAAGCTATGACTATGTTGAATTGCTGCTGCAAATTACAAACAGAACTTCAAAGCTGAAAACCCCTGGGAGACACAGAAAGCTCACTGTCACTTTTGCAGCACTGTTGCTTGATGTCCCACATGTTGAATGATGCTGAGAATAGGAGCAGGAGAACTGGAACTCATCTCAGGTTGCCGGTTGATTTCACAAGATATCTACCTAAGACACGAAGGACACACCTGGCATACTGTGACCTGGTTATACTGTTAGGATGCAAAAGGTTCTGCATAAATTAGTAGAAACTCCAGAGCTATTATTATTGGGTTACAAGACTATCAGGCTGCAGAGGGGATCAGACATACAGCCACCTCTTTTTCCAAAGTCAGCTTCATAGATTTTAAAGCCATCGTGCCCTCTTCAAGATTCTCTGGTCTGGCTCTGTATAATGAAGAATAGCTGCATTATCCTTTTGTTCTTGTGCTGATTCAGTAAACACTATTTGACAAAAACACTGCTGCCAAATCTATTGGAAAGTGAAGTGATGGCGGTACATACATTTCTGAGGGCTAAGACTGCTGCTGATGGACACAGTCATCCACCTCATCTATTTCAAGTACATTCTTCTCCAGTGCTTAACTGACTGTAGAGGGATTGATACCTTAAGGTCCAGGAGATTTACTCTCTTTCAGAAAGCATGGTTGACAAAGAAAATTATAGAGTTAGTGGATGTGAAGGATTAGGGATTAAACATGGTCTCTTATTGAAAAGAACCAGTGAAAATGTAACTTTGATTCAGAAGAAATACATTAAAAGCCTATTCTGGGCAACACTCTTCCTTATGCAATTATCCATGTTTATACAGAAACAATTAAAATCAATGCTTTGATGCCTGGTGTATTCATGGATACTTCACTGTTCCATCTTTTACATAATAAAGAACAATCCGCCCCCAATCTCTTCTCGATACACAGTTTTCTAATCAAGATTTTTCCTCTCTTTTCCTTACAAATACTAGAAAAAAAGCACTGGCATAACAACACACTATGAGAAGCTCTATGCATTTCCTGGTAACTTAGCTAAGTTGCATTTGAGAAATTTTGAGTTTATTTACTCTGCTTTGGACCCTTGTGAAACAAGTTCTCAAATATGTACATAGATCCAAGTTTTAAATACTCAGGAAAACATTTTCAGTACGTAAATGTGCATTTGTGAATCAAATCTTTTCATCAGAATAGAGAATTAACAGTTTAACGTTTCTCATTCAGAGGCTGACTCTCCAGCAAATGTCTCTAAAGAAGATTAAGCTGACTGAGATAAACTTTAAAAATGCCTGGATTTATACATACATGTACAGTTTACAGCACTGTATAAGTATTACTTTTAAAATGTCAAAAATGTGTCATGAGGAAAATATTAACTGTGCGTGATGGAAAGCAGGCTTAAAAATTTACAGCTACGTGCTCCTAAAACACCACCTATCTTCCTTCGCTTGGTTTCCTCTTAAATCCTCAGCTTCTTATTATTCGTGCTTGTAATTAGTTCCTAAAATCAACAGTTTTACATAATTCATATTTCAGATTCTACTGTGTTACCTGTAAGAATGGTATTTTGTATCTGAATAACACAGGTCAGCCAAAAGCTTGTGTTTACCTCTTTTTGCGCTTGCATGAGTGTTATCTATGCTAAGAAGAGATGGGCACCTATACATCCTGAAACAGTGAACTCAAAGGACAAATTATCCTCTGCACAAAGCTGATGACTTCAGTACTTTGCCACATTTTTTAAAAAAGTTTCTGTTTTGTAGCATCATCAGAGGATCCAACTCAAGTGACAAGATGGAATTAAGCAGATTGCTTACTTACAATTACATTGTGTTTAATCCTTTTTTTTTCTGTAGTTACAAAAATGTCTCTCAGACATCAGTGTGAAACTGAAATTTGTAGGATCCATACAGGGATGCTATTTATAAAAGAAATCTTTCTTTTTCAACATTACCTGCAGATAGAGACTATAACCTTTACTACATACAAAATCAGTATCCTTTGTGCCTTCCAATCCTTCACAATCTTGCAACATGTTGCAAGTGGTGAATCCCATCCCTGTGCAGGCACTTCTCCAAGCCTCCATCCACATCCACTCAGGCTCAACCCAGCTGCAGGAGCAGGTCCCCTTTGAGGGATCAGAAGTAGGACACACACAGGCGAGCTCAACTTACCACTTTGCTCTACCATGGATAAATTTGGATAGACTAAAACAATTACTTCACCGCTGCCATGTCTAAAGAATATTTTCAGCCTGATAGAGCAGGCTGAACACAAGGTCCCTGCATAGCCATCAGCTGGCCACAAGCCGGATTGCTCTTTCAAAGGTGTCTCACAAACATTTCCTGACCATAAATCCAGCTTCTGCAGAGAAACTTATTATCAGTTACATATTTTTGAGGCAAACATGACTGAAAATTTAAAATATTCCCCCTCTGTACTCCACAAAGGTGACAATGTTAAAAGAGGCCACAAGTTTTGTAGAAGCCGTTTCCATGTGTCTGTGTACAGGTGCAGCTTTCTCTCAATTTCCACATCACCATGAGTTGCTCTGGGACAGAGGACAGGACTCTCCCTGGAAGGGTAAGGCCAGCCAAGGGGGTGTGCTCTCATGTGTGCCTAGACCACCTCATGTGCATCCAGCCTGGCACAGAGCTCCCATGCTGCCATGTGCCCCAGAACCTGTTCTTGTACTGCCAGACACATTTAAGATGAACATGTGCAGTTAACTTTTAAAACCATTTATTTTTACACTGTTCATGGAAACCAAAGATGACATGTAGATAGGTACTTGCTCTTACTCCAGCTCCAGAACTCCAGGAGACGTGGCTGAACTGCACACTTAACTATCCAGCAGTTCAACTGTATGGACCCTCACAAAACGTCCCAGCCATCATCCATAAATCACCAGCTCAATCCCTTTACCTTAATCCACATCTTTATATAAAAGCATTAAAAAAAATAAGATAAATATTGACATACTGATGTAAACCCCCCCAACAATCATCTCAGTCTGTGACCAGAATCCTCTTCCTGTTTCTATAAACAATAGGCCTTTTTTTGGTTGTTTTTACAAGGATGAATTTGGTTATTTATATGTCCGCGGTTGGCATACCAAGCAGAGAAATATTAAAGTGCGCAGCGCTTGCAGAAGTATGTTTCAATTTTAGCATGCCAGGCTGAAGAGCAAGAGAAGACATCCCTGTGACAGACAGGGAGCCAGGCGGGGAGCAGCACATCGCTTAGCACTGCTCCACAGGGCTTCAGCCCGTGCGAGAAAGATCTGGCCTTATGCTGCTCCTCTGTCAAGGACTGCATTTCACACTTTATGAATCTTTTTTTCTCTTCACGATGAGGACATTATATATTTTTCCCCAAAACCAATATATATTATCCTAAAATATGCACAGTCTACTGCAACTTACATCTGATACAATTTCTGTTATATACATATATATGGGCACAGATGGGGAAAAATCCCCATTTATGTAGACTATGAGGATAAAGTGAGATGAAAAATGACAAGAAGAGGAGAGGAGGAAGGAAGGAGGAGTACTCTAGCACATACCAACCTATATTAATGGTCAGGCACCATCTGGTACCACATCTGACAGAGTTTGTCTTCCACCTCTAACAGCTGATGGCAATTCCAAACCCATTCATATTCTTATTTATTGTCACTAAACATGGTGCTTTATAAAGGATCTTCAGAAAGATTTGGGACACCCACTCCACTGGGAAAATATTTGCTTGAATTCATAAAAAACCAACAGAACTCAGTTACGCATTACAGCCAAACAGCAAGAAGTCTTCCCAGTTTCCAAGGATATATTTGAAAGCAAGAGAAATTTGGTTGTCAATAGCCAATAGCTATGACCTTGTTATGAAACTTCACAGGGATTAAAATATCAGCACTGTATATTCAGTCTATTCAAATTTCTTCTTTTATCCTCAGTCTCATGAAGAAGTGAAACCATCAGTGACATGAATAGTAACTATATAAGGAAAAACATAATAGGACATGGATGATTAACAAAAGACAGTTGAAAGCCCCCCTTCACACAAAAATATATTCCCTTGCTCTTAATCATGAGATGGTCTTTGCACAGGTTAATTGTAAAACATCTTCAAAAACAAGAACTTTTGAAAAGTGACCCTTTAAAGCTGTCACTTTCATGGTCCTATGCAGAAAGGAAACGGCACCGAGGTTTTGCTGCTATCTGAGCAAATATATGGTGACTTTTCTTTCAAAGAAGATTTTAATCTTGGAAAGAAGGGCACAAGGAAAATTCAAAGTAAGATAAGCCTTATGAAAAATTTGCTAGACGTTTAGCAAAATAAAAAAGTTCAGATGGAGAGGAATATCTATTACGCATAGCTAGAAAGATGTCTGCTTCAATTTGCAAGCCTCCATATGACCACTCCTAAAATGAGCGCCTAGGGAAGCACAGAAATCTATTCCCTCCCAACATATTTCTGGGAGAGTAATGGTACTTGCAGAAAATGCTTCCATCAGACTGTGCTAACACACCCTTTAAGTGATCTCATGCATAAGCTTCCTTTAAGTCCTAATGGCTCACAATGTGTATGCAGCACACAGGAACTCACAGGAGGTTCTCCAGAACTGCGAGGAGGCTAAGCTGGCTGGGGGAGATGACACCGTGCTTAGAGAAAAGCAGAACATCGCCACTGGATGGATATGCAGCATTTGAGACAACATCAAGCTGATGAGGTGCCGACGGTCATGGGATGGTAGAAGAACAGAGGATTAGAGGAGGAAATTGGGCTGCTGAACAGTGAAAATGGGTAAGGGTTACAGGCAATGCAGGGAGCGATGGAGTGAATTGCTACGAGGCTTTGAGAAGAGTACAGCAATAGGAGAGGTCATGCAAGGGAGACACGGGGCTCTGGATAATAAAGGGAGAAACAGCAACTGCTGGTTGTGAGGTATCCTTCTGTGGAAGATACAGGACATTGAGAGGAGAGGCAAAGGCAGTACTGTCCATCCCATATAGAGAAGGACAGGATCCAAGATGTGATGCGAGGTATTCCAATACAAACAAATACTGCTGGAAAATGCCAGCTAACTACAAACAGAGCTTTCTGTAACCAAAAGCAGTGACAACCAAGTTCTCACTAAAGACACACCTGTGGAGGAAGTAAAAAATAATTCTATAGGTGTTTTTAAACATTTCTCTCTTCATTGGGAGTGACTGTTTTGTTTTATTTAACGGATGTAAATTAAGCTGGGAATGTACTTAAAAATCCATAACCTTGAACATAAAATGAAAATTAAAAAAAATATTAAAATCCCAGCCTTACTTTTTCAGCTCATCATTTTATGAAAGACAGCACTGTAACTTTCTGTCTCCAACTGGAACAAGGCATAGCTCCCTACAGGGTTTGAGCTTTGAATTGGCCTAAAATTTCCCTCAATTGGCTCTGACCGACACTGGAGATTACTGATGGGGTGGTACCGATTCAGGATGTAAAACATTTGCAATAAAGATAGGAAGGGAGTACTTTCTTACAGAGAAGACTTAGCTGGCTGTTGGAAGACACCTCGCAGGCAGACTGTCCCCCCTGCTAAGTCTCGCCAGTGCTGGGGCCACCCTCCCCAAGCAGTGCCCACACGTAGCTCCACTGCTTTAAGTCTCCTTCCTGAAGCAGTTGCTGATTCCTTCCCCTCTTCCCAGCAGAACACCACGCAAAGGTCAGGCAAAAGCCTTTGAGATTAAATTGTAAGTGATTAAAATTTCCATTATTTTGCGAACTTGTTCCACATATTAAAGAGGCCTAATGGAACTTGCACACATTTGTGCAGGTAAAAAGGCACATGATGACAGGAATTAAGGAAATTAATTCCTATGCTTTGGACTGAAGTAATCTTCCAGAATGTAATTGGCTTTCAATCATTCACACACAACATGCCCTTCACCTTTAAATGGTAATTCATTTTGCCACACAAGTTTTGAATTCCATTTACGACCGGCTTTAAGAAAGCTCCAATCTCTGTACTAGAATACATTGTATATGCTTTGTCCAGGAGGAGACCACCTCAGAGTGTAATTCAGATTTCTGATGTACGTATCTATATGATGTTTTATTGTTTCGGTGACCCTTAGCAAGGGAAAATGCAGGACACTCCATGGACAGAGATCAAGCAGCAAATCCCACAGTAATGCAAGGTTACTAATGCCACCTCTCCTGAAACTGAGCTGCACTGAGCTCTCCGTGGGATGTAGCAAAGTGCATATGAGAGTATAAGACTTTTCAGGGCTGCGCCTGGATCATGGCAGAGCTATGCAAAGAATAGTGACAGTAAACATAGCTGCGTCTGCTTTAATAAAAGCAACAGAAATCTGGAAAACCTCACCTTGTAGCACTTCTATGACTGTGAAAGAAGGGCTTGAGAGGAAATACCTGTAAGCACTGGGCTTGGTCTAGTTGCTTTTGGGGTTGCTTCAGGCCACCCTCTGCAGTTGACATAGCTGCAACATGTTATAGGTGACGAAGTGTATCCCTCTGATGAAACAGCCTTCTGCAGGCCAGGTGTAGTATTTAAATCTATTACTTTGTGTCTGTATTTTCCTTCTGGGTATCACATTCTACAATTCTGTGATGTTTTATCTCACTTGCACTAACATCAACCCGGATAACCAGGGATACTGTAGTGTTGCCACCTCTGCCAAATGGTTAGGCATATCCTGGACACAGACAACAGATGTTTATATTTAAATTGGGACTAATTTGCATTTTTTTGTATTGTGGATTTTTTAAAGTATAGTTTTAGGGATGAAAAGGAATGTGTAATACAGAAATAGTAATACTTTCCTTTGAAAAGCCAGGTTTGCTAATGGACTGCCATCTGTTCAACCCTTTGCCAGGAAATAGATTTGTCCTGCTTACTGAAAACAGTATTAGGGTGAAACTGTAGATTACACAGTGGATTTCTGAGCAGTTTAATTTAAAGTGCATGCTAGCACTTTGTTATTTCAATAAAAATAACTTTAGATTCTCCTTTTCTGCTAATGCTGGAATTTAAGCCATTCAGCAAACTGTATTTATAGTACTTTGAGTACTGTTCTGCTTTCAATTGGGTTCCAGAAAAGGTACCTAATTCTCCTTTATTATTTTGTAACTGGGTTCATCAGGTCTCTTTTGCACAGGATTTACAGTAGGAAGCTCTCTATCTTGTTTCAAAACCCCAAACTTAATCCTCTGGAAGAAAAAAAACACACAACATTTTAAAAAACCAAGGCACTGGCCTCAATCACACTTTCAAGAGTATAAGATCTATACGTGTGAAGAGCCTCTCAGAGCCTCTGGCTGCAAGCTGGGGAGAAGGACACACAATTCAGGATGCTTTATCCGGAGCTGCTGGACCTCTCTAACCGGTGGAGCCAAAGAAGCAAAACAAATCAGAACGGCAAGTTACTCTTCTCTGAAATCTAGTAACGTTTCTGCTGAGCCTTATTACGGGCACAAACGCAGTGCGCGAGAGAGGTCTAATTTTCACAGCCTGGAGGCAAAAGTTGAATTTTGACCTAACTTCCAACATTTCAGCACCCCCTTCCATGACCTCGGTGAGGTTACCGACCCAGCCTCAAGGCCAGCAACCACCAACCACTCTCTCTTCTCCCCCTAGCCGGACCGAGCGGCTCTCCCCAGGCACAGGCAGCCGCTCTGCTTTGTCGGATAACATCACTAACGCCGGCCAACAGCGAACTTGCAGCCCCCGACCCCTTCCCCGCACCCGCAGCCCGCGGCACGTCGCTGGAGCTCCACACCCACCGGAGCCGCGGCCACGGCTGCGGAGAGACTCTGGGCGCCGAGCCCCGGGGAGCCCGGCGGGCACAGGCGGCGGAGCGGCACCGCCGGAGCGGAGCGGAGAGGAGCGGAGCGCTGGCTGCGGAGCCGCATCCCACACCTGCGGCGCTGCCGGCGGGATGCCAGCCCTGTCCTCGCCCCCCGGCCCGGACAAAGTTTCATCTCCTCCGCTGCAGACCCTCTGCTGCCGCCCACCCGCGCCTCGCCGGGACGCGCCTCCCGCCGCCCTCCGCCCCCGCCCGCAGCGCCGGGAGAGCCGCGGCGGCAGCTCTG
>WEIS01006867.1:0-12452 GCA_013389965.1 Todus mexicanus | reverse complement strand
AATCCAGACTCCCCCTGTGCACAACCCAGGATGAGCATTTTTCATCATAATATCTTCCTTTCAAGTTTTTACATTGCTGTTGGTGAGGCTGGTGTTTTAGGCAAGGGCCAAACCTTGATACTTTTTAAGGGGGAGCTACAAAGAGAGAGAATTCCATCTGTAGATTTCCATTCTAGAAAGGCAGAGTAGGGCCAACATTAAATTCAGGAGATGCATTCATCCTGAACATAAGTGTTTATATCCGATGTGCTTGAATGGTCCCTGACTGCCTTAGCAGAAAAGCTTTCAGATCCTACCTCTCAAGGCTGTGCCAAGACTTACAAGACCGTGATGGTTTTCTTAATAAAGCTATTCTCCTCTTCTGTTGTCATGCTCACTCACACAAGTCCACAGAGTCTCCAGTAGCAACTGGAGATGTTTGAGGGTGATTGAAAATTTTTTGCTTGGTTTCTGTATTTATTCCAGTTGGCATGGCTCGTCTCAAAGCCCTGTTGAAACACAACACTGGAGCAAGTCATCCATTTCTGTAGGGTCACAGAGCTGTTGCTTCAATTCATCAGTAAGACAGACAGTGTCTTCAGCCTGAGTCAGTAGATCTCCACCTGCTCTTGAGAATCTGCTGTAACTTAAGCATTTCAGTCTAATATTAGCTCTTTTTTAGATTTCATTCTTAGGATGGTGAAAGAACATCCTGCCTCCTTAATACCTTGCAACAGCCATAACCAGGAAAACTTTTTTGTTACCTGTGAGTGAAACTACTCCTTTACACTCCTCTGGCAGACCATATCATCCTGCAATCCCTAGCTCTGAAAGACAGACCACAGTCATCAAAACTTCTGCCATAAGTCTTTTCCTTATATGCTCACTTTAAGTGGTGCACATGATCTGCCTTTGGGGAGGTCAAACAGTTCCTGACCCATTTTAATTTTCCAATGTAGATCTGGTTCATAGACCTGGCTGGGCTCCGGACTTGGCAGCACTGGTGCTTTAAACAGCTCCACAGTCCTAGACACAAGGGGATGCAATGCTTGACATTACTATAGCTGCTTACCCCTAGAAGTAACCCCAAACCAGTGTGATACAGTGCTGTGCAGAAGCAGCAAAAGCAGTAGATTGAAGATGGAAGGTGTCCCTGCCCATGGCAGGGGAAATGGAACTAGATGATCTTTGAGGTCCCTTCCAACCCAAACCGTTCTATGATTCTGTGATTTTATGAAGGCCTATTTCATGTCAGCCTTCCCCAGAACTTCCAGAAAGTTTGTTTTCATTTTGGAGAAAGCACATCTGCTCTTAACAGTTACGGAAGACTCTTTATGTATTCTAGAATCTCGTAAGTGATCTCACTAAATCTGATGAAGTGTCTCCCGAGTTTAATTACCTGGCTCTTCACTTTTACCATTACCTTTCCAGCTTACTGGGACAAGTTAGAAAAAAGGAGCTAAAACAGAAACATGGAAAGATAGAATAACATCTCCACAGTTTTATATAACAGATATAGCTTACATAGCAGAATGGTTTTCTGGTGATTCATATTCTTCTGTCAAGGATCGTTATGTCCTTGTTTATCAACATATCTTTTTTCAAGAAACTTTCAGCAGGTGGTCTTTTAAAAGCACAAAAATACTCTGTTTGAATCCGGAGATGAAAGTCAGTGACAGAGACAGAAAATTCTCTGCTTATGTGTCTCTTCTTTCCAAATTGTGCTTCTAAAGCGTTTCCCTGAATTTAATACAAAGAACTTTCTGCTTAAGATTAAATGAGTACTCGAAACACATTGTACCATTGTGATTTCCGTTTCCTACCAATGAATCTGCTGATACTGGCAGCAACCAGTACAGCATCTGAACAGTCCAGGCCAAAGTAGTCATTTACTGCATATGGAACAGCAAGAATCAAGCCCATGTGTTTCTCTCACTTTTTACTAGGAGTTTTCCATCTCTTCTTTTCATTTTGTTTTTGTTCCTCCATTCTGAAATAGTGTATCCATTTGCATTTCTGGTTTATTCACCAAAAATCTGAAGTCAAGTTGGACTAAGGATAAAGGGTGTCTGTATCAAAATCAGAAAATCATTACTTTAGTCTTGTTATGTATTTCCTGAATTTCTGTTTGAAACACAGAATTCATATTTCAAAATAAATATGCTTACAGAAGAAATGTGATTTTATTTATTGAAAAATCCCAAACAACATTGATACCAGATATCCATTTAAGCTGAAGTTATGAAATCCCAAGTCGGCCTTCCAATTTAATAAAATTATTTTGTAATTTTAATTTTCATTTTATTCTCATTAGTATTTATTCATTGTTTAATTTGTATTAGTACAATGTGAAACAACCCAGAAGCTACATATAGCAGAATGAACCAAAGTTTAGAATTACTAAACCAGTGAGACGTAAGGACTGACACCCCCTCTAGTTTTTGTGGGCGTTGTTTTTCTCTTAGACCACCACTACCACAAACACCATAAAAATCTTCTTCCCAAAACTTCTAAATCAACTTCCCAAAACAAAAAACAAGCAAGAAATAGTACTTACAATGGCTAATCAAGAAGATGTGCAAGTTGACAGTATCCATGTGCTGACTAGTAGGTGTCAGACAAGAGGCGTAGTGTCCAGGTGCTTCTTAGCCCTTTGGTGGCAAAAGCATGGGTCTCTGCTCTCCATCGAGCAGACAGTATTAATAAGGACTCTACAGGGTTAAAATCTACCGATGTCCTAGATGTCTTGGATAATGTCTGTGGAAGTGCCTTGATGTCTAGAGGCATTGTCTTCCTTTCAAATATAGCTGAAATTGCCAAATGTGTTAAAAAAATTCTTAGTGGAAAATTGATAGAGACAACCACAGACAGTTCAGTAGCACAAATATTATTTCCTTAGGAAAGAGAACTACAAATATGTAGCAAAACACACACATTTAAGGAAATGTCATATCACTCTTCTAAGTTTTACTTATGTTTAATTAGTTGGAATAATTTACCTTCAGTAAACACATATCATAGATTTCTTCTTTGTTTGCTAACTTGCAAGCAGAAGTGAAGTGTAGTAAAATGATGAAGGTGTGGTCAGGTTTGAAGAATAACACAAAATAAATTTGAAGATTTCAGTGAAAACATGTTATTTGTTCAGCCATCGTATTCAATCTTTTTTGCTTGTTGAGACACTAATAACACTTATTACTAGAGAAGCAGACTGTCATTTGCTCAGCCATAGCTAATCTCACAGCTATTACTTACAGTTTGTTCGATGCTCAGAAATGTGTTCCAATATACAATGAAGTCAATGCTCCAAACAGATTTCACAATGAAGCTGAAAAGTATAATAAGAGAATCAGATCTAATTAGATTGTGATGGATAGTTCAGCTAACTGTAAATACTTTAGCTCATTTCTTTTGGCCTTTCATTGTTGTTTGTTTTGGGGGTTTTTTTGCTGTTAATCTATATCAAAAGGACATCTGTAATTATGTAAGGAAGTTTTCAAAAGCATGAAATGCTGAAGTTGGAAGCTAACAGTTCTGGTCTCCATTTCTTTTTCTGCCAGAATTCTCATTGTCAGCACATATTAAACACTGCAGAACAAATAAGGTACCAGGAAAAAGACTGGAGCCTTATAAATCTGAGATTTGTTTTTAGACAAATTTTGGACCTGGTTTTGAAATTCGGATTCTGAAGTACTGACATGAACATCTCTATTCTACAAACAAAGTAACAGAATAATTGGTTTGGAAGTGATTTCTGAAGGTCATCTGGACAGTCCTGATGGTCCAGAGTGCAAACTTATATCAGTTTACTTATCCAGACGGATTTTGAACACTTCCAAGGATGGAATTTCTTTATGCCCTGTTTCAGTACTTGACTATCTCATGGTAAAAAAAAATAAATAATAATAATAAAAAAAAAAGGTAATTTCTCATATCTAGCTGCATTTTCTTCTGTTGCAAGCTGTGTCCTTTACCTTTTGTTCTGTTGTTGTGCACCTACAGGAAGAGGCAGATACCCTTTTCACTACATCATCCCACCAAGTATTTATAAATATTACGAAGGTTTCCCTGAGCCTTGTCTTCTCCAGGCTGAGCAGTTCTAGCTCTCGCAGCTTCTTCTCATATGACAAATGCTTCAAGCCCTTAGTCACCTTTGTGGCCCTTTTCTGGACCTACTCCAGTATACCCATGTCTCTCTTGTACTAGGCAGCCCAGCATTGGACACAGCGCTCCCGGTTTGCCTGACCAGAGCTAAGCAGAAGGGAAGGATCACCTCCCTTGACCTTCTGTCAACACAGCGAAAAAGGCCTTTCTTTGCCATGAAGGTGCATGACTGGCTCATGATAAACTTGCCTGCCAGAACCACCAGGAGCCTTCCTGCAAAGCTTGTTCCTGTCCAGCGTGGACTCAGCCTGTCCTGCTGTGTTTGTTGAGTCAGCCTGAGAGTCAAGCCACAGAGTAAGGCACACATCTACACAGATGAGCTCGCTTGTTTCTCGTTACTCTGTTTTCACACCTATAGGCAGCTCTTGAGAACAGAATACCTTATGAGTGGGTGAACTGTGTATCATTTTGTATTGATTCTTGCAAATCCCTAATGTGCCTGCATTGACCTTTGTGCTGCTTTAAGTGAGGACAGCTAACAAAATCCTTCATTAAGCCATGCAACGTGCTTCTCGAGTATTTTGGTTCCTCATTCTCTGCTACTAAATACTCTGCTACTTCTTCCCAATTTTGGCAGATTGTTACTAGGAATTGAGTTTAACTGTGTATCCATAATGACCTTCATGCAAAGCTCAGCAAAGAAAACTGCAAAACACAAGCTAACTGTAATTGCTTTTGCCCAGGACCTTTATGTTTGCTTCTTTCTGAAGGAGCATATTGCTACTCCTAATTTCTGTTTTCTCAGGCTCTTTCTTATGCAGTAACATTTGCGGTGTTTGTTTCTATATTTGTACACACATACATAAACACATGCCCATGGACATACACAGGACTCTATTCGTAAAAAAATGTTTCTCCCTTCTATAAGAATGGCAATAAATTTCCTTCCTTTTTTCAACTGTAGCAGCTCCATCCTTTCCCACCCGTCTCCATCTGACAAAGTTCAAACCTCATCACTCTGTATGTTTAAGATGTCTTTCAAGGTGTCCTCTGTGAGCAGCATTTTCTTCTGAATTTTTGCTGCCAGAGATCATCAGTTTGGCTCCTGGTCTACCAGACAGACTGATTCCCATCTTTTATTTGTACTCCCTGCCCTCCCCTGCCTGTAAGAACTATACTGGATGTTTCCCAGTAGACAGGTACCACTTTTCTCAGCTTTATCAGTGTTCTGTATCAGCAAGATCAAGCCTCGCTGCTCATCCAGGGCTGTATTTACCTTTAAACACAAAGGTGAAAAATGCTATGCAGCATCTGGCACATATTTAATGCTTCAATGTACACAGATGAATTGATACATAAAATAAAAATAGTGTACATTGTACTTTGTAAGATTAAAAATTAAACAGAAGTAAAGTTCTCACATAGCAAAGTATGAGTATCATTAATCTTATCTGGTAGAAATTACAAGCCAATAAACTCTAATTATTAATAGATAACAATACTTCAATACTTATTAACAACAATGTTAGGGAAGTGTCTGCACAGTATCTTGAATGCTGTTCATATGTGGTATTTGACATCCTTGATCCGCAGCTTCCCCAGCCTTAAAAAAACCTTGAGATACGTAGCTGAAATGTACCATATATGTGTTAGCACTGAAAATCAACTCATGCTTATGGGTGCAATGGAGTAGGCTGTTACAGCAAGATTGATTGTTATTATTATTATTACCATCAAAGTGAAAGTAAATAAATGTGTGAGTGAAGAAAAGTACAGAAGCTGACATATTCCGCTCCTTCTTGGTCTGCTTTTATAATTTTGCCAAAGAAGTGCTAAACCTGAAGAAGTAATGTATTGCTGCTAAATTTCTCTAAATTGATCAAGTTATAAATTTTGCTGGTTTTAAAATAGTATTTTTTTCTCATCTTAATTTCCAGTGTTAAAACTAACTAAAACAAGCTAACTAAACTAACTGAAGCTAGCACCTGGCATTTTTACAGATGATATTTAGGTCATTGCTGCAATTAATTTAATAATAATAATAATAAATTAAAAAATAAAACTTCAGTAAATTATAATACTTACAGGGAGACAGAAATTAACCAGATGCATGTATTAAGCAGAGTATTAGCTCAATCATTCATCCACAAATTCTTCTGCTTTTCTGTTTTTCATGGATGCAGCAGTGCATTCACACAAAGGATAACTAGCACAACACAGATAAGTATTTATCAAGAGATTGTATTGCTTTTCCATGTAGCTTAATTGTAATGAGGATTTCTTTACCCCTTGAGTCAGAAGTAGCATGGACTTGCCTTGTCTGCCACTGTCTCCAGTTTTCTTCTATATCTCTTTGATTTTCATGAACAAAATGCAGGTGTAATGCTGCTCATACAGAACTGTGGGAGCAAATCATTAGCCAAAGCATTTGCGATGTGCACAGCACACAGTAATCTGTGCCAGTAGCAAGATTGCTGGACTTAACACTACTTCAGGGACATAGCAGCTCTCTGTATATCTCTTCTTAGTCCCAGGGGGATTGGGAGATTGATAAAGTGCCTTTTCCTCATCATTCCTTTCTCTCCATGCTTTTTATCCCTAGAGGTCTTTGGAATTGCTTCTAAGCAACACTATAATGTCATTACAAACTGATAGCTCTTCTGCTTGAGGGAGCGTGCTACAGGCACTGCCACCAGCATCTTCCTCACCCCACAGAGCTAGGAGAAACTCTCTGCATAAGCTCATTTTCTGTGAGGCAGCTGGGATTTTGCGCACAATAATAATCACACACTGCACAGTAATAAAAATACAGTTTGTCACTACACCACGCTACTGATGAGGTTTTGGACCTGAGGAATAGGTTATTTCAGTTACTGAGAAAACAAATAAGCAATGGAAGACAAAAGATGAATACAAATGGTTCGGGGGATTTGTAAAGTGACCTTCTTCTGACACTATTCCTCCTTTTCCTCACNTTTATTGGGTGAGAAAGAGTTTTTTTTTTTGTAGGTTTTTTTTTTTTTTTTTTTCTTAAAGCAGCCAATTGTTACACAATAGGAAAGAGGGAAACCTTTGTTAAAATCCTGTTGGTAATGCAAAGCTATCACCCTTTGAAGACATTTACGTGAAAATAAGTCCTTTTCACTCTAACTGTACTGATCTCCATGTTCTGGAAATCATAATGAGGAACATTTCATGCTACAGAAGTTAAACATTCTTTTAAAATTAGATATATGCAGTATCTATTTCCTAGTAGTAGAGAACAGAGGGTGACTGGGGGCCTGATTCTCGGTTTGGATGCTGATTTAAGTCTGGAAATGTCTTTATTAAAGTCAGTGAACTTACCACTCACTGGTAAAAAAAAAAATAAAATCAAAGCAGACAGTAGTTATTCTTCTTTTCAATAGTGGAATAGTTTCTGAATTTCCTATGCCAAGCTATTGTTCAGCTACATGGAAAGAACCATATTACATGATAAAGTCAGAAAGTTCAGAGTTGCGTCTAAAGCCAAAGTTGGATTCAGATCTCACTGGCCCTGATTTTACCACACTTCAAAGTCAATAGAATAATTCTAGTTACTTTTGATTGTCAGTGGAATCACTGAAATCAGAATAAGGCATTTTCTTAATTGTAGTATGGTAGTTCAGCAACTAAAAATTATCACAGTGTACTGTCCTTTTTTTTTTTTAGTTTCCTATACATAAATGCATTTAGGAGCCTAAGGCTGAAATTTTTAATTATTTTTTTTTAAAATTCACCTTTCTGTGGACACTCGCATATGCAATAATATTTGGGGGGGGAAAAAGTTGCATTAGATTCTGAAACGACCTTGATAGACTAATGGGCTTAATATTTTACTTTCTTTGATTCTATCCTGTTGCATTTACTGAAATGAAGTGTTCATTAATAGTGTGACTACTGAATAATACGTGGAATGGCTCTTGTTGTCTTTCTTGTTAATGGAAGTTTGGGAAGCAGACTGTATTTTCTTCATTATTCTAGGAGAGTGTTAATTATTTAATGATTTCTTCAGTTTTACATACAGGAGTATAAAAGAACTCCAATTTCAGGTGCTAGCCACCTTGATCATTGAATTGAAGCATGCAGTTGAATATACAAAATCCACTGCAGCATCCTGCTTTCCCCTGCTCCTGTCCTTCCCCCAAAAAGTCACAATTCAGTTCACCCTTCCCACACTTTCTTCCCAAAGTCTCCCTGAGCAAGCTGAGGTCACCTTGAGCTCTCACTGTAACAAAAGCCAGGTGCAATATCTGTGTGTGATGTTCAAGGGGAAGTCAGAATGGGAGTACAGAGCAAAAATAAATGTATAGAAGATGTAAGTGAAGAAGTGTTAGGAATGGATCTGATCCCACTTGCTCAGGTTGCTAGCACTAGGACAGTTCTGAATCAAAGCATCACGAAGCAATGAAAAGAACAATTACATGTACAGAAGGTCCTCCTTGACCTATCATGACCCTCACCTACCATATCAGCAGTTTCACGCTGTTTCACTGCTTATGTGGCTTTCAAGGCCCATCTTTGAGGCCTCGCCCTGTCTCAAGTTTTGCAACTGGCCCGAGTGAGAGTCATCAAACCTCCTGCTCCCTGGACAGAGCTACCATGGGTGCCTATGACAATGTTGCCCTCTTCAGGACCTTCCTTTTAGAATGAAGATGGTTGTCACTGCTCAGCCTTGTACTATATATGAATCTGCCACTGTCCCTCGGATGCTCAGGGTCTAAGAGAGTGTGGCTCACATGCACAGGGAGCATCTTAGTTGATGTCAGAACTGTACTCTTTTGAAATGAATCTCCTGAGTTCCACATCCAGGACAGACTCAAAATACATGAACTGGTTTTCTTTTAGATGATGCCAAACAAGGTAATGTGTCTGAAAGCACCCCTAAAGTGTAGTGTGAATACAGTCTAGTGAACAGGCTAGAGATGCTCCAGAATAAAACTCTGAAACGTGCATGCCAAGGGTGCCAGCACCTCAGCAGCAGTGCTTTTGCTATCTTTTTCCTATCCTACCAACTATGCAACTTGCTAATGAAGAAGTTAGGTGATGCAACTCTGCCTTCTCTCTAGTCTGTGACTGAGCTTGGCTCTTTGTTCTTCATTTAGGGCTGCCAAGGAAGTACCTGGGGTTTTAAGGTGCCCTCAGACTTCATGAACTTCTATAACAAAGACTTTGTGAAACATTGTCAAAATCTCAGTCTTGTTTTTCCCTTTCAGAATATATTTGCACATCCCCCAACACCCTTCTTCACTGTAGCATAAAAGAAAATATTCTTCGCTCAGTAACCAGCACTTACCCATTCAGTTTGTAGTTCTTGGCAATATGTGCTGTTCTGTGTATGTAATGGTTGAGATCTCGTCTCTGTTAAAGCTCTAGTCACTGCTAACCAATTAAAGAATAGAGAAGAAGAGTATGAGAGTTTGCATTCCAGATTAAATAGTTGTCAGCAACTTCTCTTGTTATGAAGGACTAAAGTTCATTGCCTCAATTTATCTTAGTGCAGAAGTACAGTACAGAGAAAGGAGGTTCCTAAGGTAGTGAGAATTCATATCCTGTTTTACAGATCATTATCTTCAGCTTTGAGTATGAGAGAAAGGTTACTGTATATATATTCTGGATATTCAAAAGTATGACATGCTTGCAGAAAGCAGTTTTACTAACCAAGCACTTTTTTCCTTAATAATAAGCAATTCCTGATTTACAAACTGTATGTAATCAATATCTATAAACATTTTGAAATTCAAAATCAGAAATTTATCCAATCCTGGTTGGAAATGCAAGCCATATAGCATCATTTCTCTTCTCTGTCTACATGATCCACATTCTTAGGGTGAAATTCATCTCAGTTAGCATTAGGGATATAAAATGTAGGTGTCTACATCAGAGGTAATCATCATCAACTCTTTTTCTAGCCAGTACAGAAAAATATGCACTTTCAGGGCACAAGCTGTCTAATTAATTTTAGACATGTGCTTTAGGATATGATGAATCATTCCCTCAAAGTGTCTGCTCTTTCCACTGACTATAAAGGAAGTTAAGACATCTAGATGACATAAAAAGGTGTACCTTTATCACTCACCGGAAGAGACAAGTTTTGAGAAAATACACTGAAAAGATCAATTAAAAAAATAATCTGTGTTTTTCACAACAAATCCAGGAATTCTGCAGTAATATCTACATGCATTTGCTAGGAACAAGCACAAAAGCAAATTTGGTTAATCGTTTTCAGTATTTACTCATTTTGATGGTGACAACTACAGACGTGTGTCTGACATACCTCAATGGTTACAGGCTGATCATGTGCTTGGGTTTTTTTACTGATACATTCCAATGACTGTCACAATTTGTGTTATGAGACCAAACCAGGTAACAGATCACTAAGGGTGTTTATTGCCAAAGCTACATCAGCTTCCAGCAGCTCGAAGGGAGCTGTAGTTGTTCACTGATGCTGAAGATCCGGAACACAGTTATCATGTCATGTATATCTTAAATCACGTCAGTCCACTTATATTCAAACTGTAATACTGTAGTTATTTAAAAATGTGAACTTTTACTCTACATCATTTTCTCTATAATGGAGAGGCAAACATATTTTCATTACCATATATTGCTGAAGGAATACAGATGTAAAAGCGTTACTGGTGTCAGGGATCACATCCCTGTTGAAGCCATTGAACCAACAGGGATTTGAACCTTTTTATTCAGTGCAAAACAATGACTTGACAGCATCCTCCTCACATGAGTTGGTGACAGGGAAAAGTATAATTTTTCCCCCTTGTTTCTGCCACCCCCCCAAAAAATGGTATTTAATCACTATTCTTAATGGGACTATAAGTCCAAAATAAGCAATTCACTTATATGATGGGTGACAGTCTGGTCATGGCTTTGGGGGCAGTGTCTTTGGGGGATATTTTAGGTTATGTTTGCTTTTTAAATATGATCATTTTAGCTACAGACTATAAAAACAAAATAGAGGTTGGAAGCAAGAAGAGCAAAAGGATGACAATTTTCGTTTCCAGTACATTAAATAAGAGCCATGCCATCACAGAAATGGCAATGATATTGATAGAAAGCACGAGTTGGTATAGTTTTTTTGTCTGAACACTGTTGATTTTTCCATATCAAGACTGTAGTGGCTACACATCACAATTATTCCCTTTTTGCAGCACCTGATATTGTATTTTGGTTAAATGCTCAAGGTCAGCCTCACTGTCCATTCTTACTCTGTCCTTACTCACGCCTTTTCCCAAAGTCTCTAGTGGATTACTGAGAGCTGAGTAACACTAATAGTATTTGACCACCTCAAGGGCAAACAGCTTTGATCTCAATAGATGAAAACCCAATTTGATTCATAAGTTCTGCATTTAGTTAAAATGAAAAGGTACCTCAGCAGGTAGGCTTTCTAACTAATGTGTGACATTTTCCTTCTGAATTTGTATCCCGTAGATAATTGCTCTATTTGATAAAATAGTATAGTGTAGTAAAATTTTCTATCATACATAAGACACTCAGGTTACCAGTTCATTACTTGCTTTCATTTTAACTTTTTCTCAAGATTAAGCACCTGGAAAGTTATGGCTACCTTATTGGAGAAAGACTCTCACCATTATATTACTGATGTTATATAATTCAGAATTTGTATCTGTCTGGCTATGAAAACATCTTTCTAGAGAAAACAGTATGACATTGTTTTTCCTTTTTTTCTTTCTTATTTCTCTCCCACAGATTGTGAGCGTGGGAAAGCATGTTAAAGGATACCATTATATTGTTGCCAACCTGGTAAGATACTTTTCTAGAATTATATCCCTGCTCGGTAAGTGAAACAGTTTTACTTGGAAGCTATAGCACTTCACACAACATTTGTCATTTCTCACTAATATGTGATTGTGCATAATACATTCTTTATGGTGCATAAAAGAACTTGGCTTTGTTGTTATAGCCATCTAGATAAGAAGAGCACAACGTTACCGTCTTAAATTTTATCAAAATCAATGTAGCATAAAGGACTACTAAGTGCATCTTGTGGCTGAATTAGAATTTACAGAACCGCACTATGATTTTTGACTCATATTTTTAATATTAGTAACATAACAATTCTCAAGGTAACTTTTCCACATTTTCCAGTGAACATTCATTTTGCTGTAAGATTGTCTATTTCTAGTCAAATTACTGGTTTGGCATTTTCACTCTAAGTTTAGACTTCATATTCACACAGATAATGTTCAGAAGAGAGCAAAGAAAGAGCAAATGCAGTATTTTACTATTAAAATAACCCATTCTTTAAGATGACGTGCCTGCCTGGCCCAGCATAGTGAGTGTAGGACAGAGTCTAATGTGTATTTTAAATTGTT
>WEIS01006864.1:0-14451 GCA_013389965.1 Todus mexicanus | reverse complement strand
TCCTTGATATGCTTAGAGACAGCATTAAGGACAAGTTGTTTCATCACCTTTCTGGGGATGGAGGTGAGGCTGACCGATCTATAGTTACCCAGGTCCTTCTTCTTATCCTTTTTGAAAATTCGAGTGATATTTGCTTTCCTCTAGTCCCCAGGCACTTCTCCTGTTCCCCACTACCTACCAAAGCACTCACAGGTGCATCCCATCAGGACCCACAGATTTATGTACATCCAGATTGCTTAACTGGTCCCTAATCCAGTCCTCATCAACCAGGGTGAACTCCTTTGTCAAACTTGATGAGGGGAAAGAAAGGATCTGCCAGCACAGCAGAGACATGGGGATGGGGTTGGGCTGGGATGTCAACATGTGGATCAGACCCTTCTCCGGTCATCCCCCTCCATGGCTGGGCAGGGCAGAGCTGGGATGGAGATGGAGATTAGCACTGCTGCGGTGTTGCTGGGTGTGGGAATTGATAGCCTTGGGCTGGACTGAAACAGGGTCCAGGACCCATGGGCATTTTCAACCATAAAAAGCCACTACAAAAAATAAGAAATGAAAATGCAGATATTGATTTGTGTTTAGCAGATACTTTCTTTGCTGCCTTGGTCTCTTAGCACAGGATGTGAGCCTCTTAGTCAAGCCATCTCCCACCGTAATTGATATTGACCTCACCATCGGATGAGTCCCTGAACTTGTTACACTGCTGTTTTAATTTTCTAACAGAACAAGTTGGGTACACTCAGGGCAGCTTCTCCTGTGTAAAGCTTTTCTGTAGTTTTCTTTCTTCCTAAACTTGCAACCAGTTTCTTTCTTGACTTATTTGATCTATTTCTGTTTATCGATTCCTCACAAGTGCATGCTTGCTTTCTCTCCAGAGTTGAGCCAGAAGGATATTCATGCTGAGACATGAGAATGAGGTGTTTCCTCTTGGTCTTTGTTAACATTTTTCAATTTACTCAACCACTTTATTTGCATGTCTTTTACTGGCAGGCTATTACTGCTAATTGTTTTCTTGTAACATTGATAGACTTCAGTACCCAGTATTTGTACATAGAAATCGCTAGATTACTAGCTTGTGTTTCAGTGTCCATAACTGAGTTAGTAGCATAGATGATTAAAATTCCCTTTCCAGTAATCCATTCTAAGGGTTATGTCAATATATTACTGCAGTAAAATACAATTAAAATGTTTCTATAAATATGATAGAAAAAAAAGGAGGGCTAAGGAAAATCTCCACCCTTTGTGGAAAGTGGGGCAAACACAGTGACAAAGAATGAGGAAAAGGTTGACGTTCTGAATGCCTTCTTTGCCTCAATCTTTAACAGTTAGAATAGTTGTCCTCTGAGTGTCCAGCCCCCTGAGCTGGAAGACAGGAATAAGGAGCAGAATGAAGCCCCTGTAATCCAAAAGAAAGTGGTTGGTGATCTGCTACACTACTTAGACACAAACAAGTCTATGCAGCTGGGTGGATCCACCCAAGGTTACTGAGGGAGCTGGCAGAAGTGCTCACCAAGCTACTTTCCATCATTTATCATCAGTCCTGGTTAAACAGTCCTAGCTGACTGTACATTAGCAAATATGACACCCATCTACAAGAAGCGCCAGAAAGGATTGGGGGAACTACAAGCCTGTCAGTCTGACCTTGATGTCTGCTTGTACTGAAAAAATGCAATGTGTTATTACTGATTAAAGTGGAAGTGGTTAATAACAAACACTTCTAAGAATCAGAGAATTTCTTTACAAAGAAGTTCTCTGAATTAGGTACTTGAAGTTTAACAAAAGCAGTATGGAAAATAGTGGTGCCAGAAAGCATCTGGGAAAGCAATGTGCTGAAAAGTGTGTCTTGACTACAAGCAGCACTCAAGATCCAGACATGGTAAAATGATGCACATTCTTTATGTGATAAAATGCTATGCTCCATGTCAAATATTGTCTTCATTTTCTTGTGCATAATGCTGAAACTATATAAGAGAATTTACAGGCTGCTTTAATTTTTCAGAATGTTTTTGATATCTATAGCTTGCTTTACTCATTTCCTTAGCAGGGATCACGTTTTATGTTAATTTTATTCAGCTTAGAATTACGTAGTTGATGGCAACTGTGATACTCTACTGTGAAGTATATCTCACTCTGCATTTAATAGTATTTTTTCTCAGTGTGGGAGTCTTCCACATTGACTGGTGTTTAAAACAAATGATTGAGTCAGCAGACATACCATGTAAAAAGCCTTTTTGAATAGTAAACAAATCAAAACCAACCATGAAATCAACAATAAAATAAAATAAATCTAAACAAAACTACAATAAAATCTAGCTCATCATTATGTGAGAAAAATCAGGAAAGTTTGAAGTTTTAGAGCAATGAAACCTGTATGAAGGGAAGATTTTTTTCCAAAAATAATGTAGAAACTACTAGGAAAATACCTTCTGCTTATTGATAGTAAAAATCGTACAGAGTTTATGAACAGAGGATTATTTCTACACTAGTAAATTAACAGGACAACAAACAAACAGTAGCATTTGAATGCTCTTAAAAAGATCAGCAAACTATCTTTGACTAGTGCAAACTAACAGTCTCAGAGGCAATAGCAGAACATGATTCAAAGAATACTGCAAACTAGAAACCATATATAGGAGACAACATAGTCAAGATCACTGTACTAGGGAAGGGCAGGGAAGGAGAATTTAGCTTTACAGACAAATCCTGTGGCATATCAACTATCTGTTGTGCCGAAGGATCAGTCTATTTAAGAATACAGACCCAGTCACAAGGAACCATTAATTGAATTTCTGTTCTTCATTAGGTTATCATGCAAAACATTCAAGATTTAACTCACACTTGCCAACTCCTTCAGGATTGGAAAGCCTCTGACTTGTGTTTCAACGGTAGCTTCAAAATGCATACAAGTGTGTATTCTGAGACTCAGTCAGGAGGAGCACTCAAGAGCTGTCCTCAGGTGGAAGGAAAGGGAGGGCTTCTGTGAGATGTCAAAACATAGCTAGTTAACATGGTATATGTTTGAATCTAGCAAGCTAATTCCTTTATACTTGCCTCCCATGTGTATGTGTATGAATAAATATGAAAACAGGCAGGTTTATTGGTGGTTTGTGCTTTGGAAGATTTATTATGTCTGCTTGGACTCTTCTAATTCCAGGAAGCTTATCTTCAACACCTCTCAGCCACTCCTCCCCACCAATTTACCAAGGTCATGTTCTCAAGATGTCACAATATTTCTTTTCCTCTCCTCTTGCTTGCACCTCATTTTTTTTTCCTAATACTTTCTATAAGTGGCAATCATTGTGTAGTGTTCCCTCAGGGTCCTCAGCAATATTGTGCAGAAGGGAGCAACAGCTTTTTCTTAGCACTTAATGTATTACCTCCTCTAATTCTATTCCATGCTTTTTCTTTGTTTTCACACATTGTTGTCTAATATTCATCCTTTTATCAAATTATTCCCCAACTCATTTTTGTATGCACTGTTCCCAAGGCAGGTTTTCCATATTTGGTAAATCGGCTTTTAATTTCTTCACTTTAAGCCTAACATTGCCTTTATTTTATTTCATTATTTCTCTTTTGGATGGTGCCTTCACTTTGTCAATAACGTTTTGACTTTTGACATCATTCTTAAAAGTGTTGATATCATTTTTCATCTTGATAGCCTAGAAAGATTTGAAATCTGTGTCCCTGGCGTCATTCAACTTGAAAAATACAAAGGAAGTGGTATGGGAAAGGCCCCACTGGAACTCCCCGTGATATGCTTCTACAGTTACACATGAAACTTTGATGGTATCTCAAAAGCCAGGCACCGATACAATGGTGATTACACATCTTCCTTTTAAACTACCTCTTTGTGAGACCTTAATTTAGAAAAGATAAAAAAAAAATAAAGTGAATATACAATAGGGATTATAAGCTTCTTACTGGTTCATTATGAACCAAAATTAGTCAGTATCTTTTGTAAACTAAATATTCTGACTAGAGAAGTGGAATTAAGAGTGTAAGCAGAAATAATGAATCTTTTTAAAAAATAACCCATTTCAACTGAAATAAAATAAATTAGGAAGAGATAATATCTTCTTCTCCTTTTTGCATTAAATAAATGAGAAAATTAAGATTTTCAGATGCATCTGTAATGTGTCTTTAAATATAATTCTCATATTTACTGTTTGCTACATCTAAGCAGTAAAACTACACTCATTGAAGCTTTGTTCTCTAGCAAGCATTTAGTAGGAATTTTTGTTTGATTGCTTATTTGTTATAAATTCCAGATTTTTAAAGGAATTTACCAAAATAAAACTTTAAAATATTAAGTACAAGTTTTTCCACTCACCCAAAGCAAAAAAATTGTGTATCTTCAGAGTTAAATATTTAGCATTTAGATACATATGTGGGGAGATGGGAAGGTAAGCTCTATTTATGCTTGATTTCTTTCACAGATATAATCTAACTCCAGGACTATGATAGAGTTTAAAGGGCAGCAGATACTATAAATGATAAAACTGAGGTGACTTTTTCCTTAGCTTGCGAAAAATACGTTACATTGTCAAGAGCATAATAGGAAAGCAAAAGTCATAAGTGTATCCTTGGACTCAAATGCTTCACATTTTTGTAAACTTAATCTTTGTTCCTCCAAATTCATACTTAGTGAAATGAATGTGATAACTTCAGGCTAAAAATTAAGTACTTTTACATGAAATATAGGGCCTTAATATCTTTTAGCTAGAAATAATGTGTTTAAAGGTCCTACTGAAAAGTAAATATTCAAATAGAACAGATAACAACGACAAATAATTCTAACATTTAAGAATCATCCCTTGCAAAAATCACATTTCTTTAAATAATACATTTATTTGGTTTAGTGGAGTTGCTGTTGCATGAATTTTGGGTTTCTGCAAAGGGAATATGCATATATTGTCAGAGTCCAATATTCTCTGAGCAGATTCTTCTAGATATTACACACAGGGGAGAGAGCTTAATGTTTTAACACCAAATTTATTTCTGAAGCGATACAGCAACATAGTGAAATTGCAACATAAGCACTGCATAACAATTGTAATATGTGTTTAGATCACAGTGCAGACACGATTCCCATTACCAACCTCACTATCATGACAGTGGCAGCCCCAGTCACTGGGAAGGAATACATAAATTCAAGCCTATTGCTCTATTCAAAATTCATTTTGTTGGCTGCTCAGTTTTTTTGCTTGAGATTTGGCTGAGACACTTCTCCCATGCTGGTCTGGCTCAGTTAACTCAGAGAAAGACATTTACACAATCAGCTGATCTATCCAGGTGAAGAGACAGGTTATATATCTAATGGTCCTACAGCCATCCTCTCGTTCCCACTGAACTAAAGTAAGTTCATCTGCTGGTGAATGAGAAGCTGGACATGAGCAGACAGTGTGTACTTGCAGCCCAGAAAGTCAATCACATCCTGGGCTGCTTCAAAAGAAACATGGCCAGCAGGTCAAGAGAGGTGATTCTACCACTCTACTCTGCTCTGGTGAGGCTGCACCTGGAGTACTACATTCAACTCTGGAGCCCTCAGCACAGGAAAGACATGGACCTGATGGAACAGATCCCTTCCAACCCAAATGATTCTATGATTCTATGGTTCAGTGATTCTATGATCTTTCTTTACATCAGCTGTGACAACTCGTCATATCCTACTTGGAGCTTTACAAGCATATCACTTATGCTTATCTCCTCTGTGCCTTCTTCCATGGTAGGTTTTTTTTGATCAGTCACATATGTGTATGTCTCAGTGTGTGAGAATAGCTTTATTACTCTCTTGAGAATGAGGTTGATATTGCTATTTTGCAGCCATAGTACTTAGGCTGGATGTGCATATGAAGAACTTCTATCTCAGTATAGAGATTCAGAGTTTCCTCTCCATACAATTTTTACATGTAAAGTAAATATAATTTTGACAGAATTTTGAAAATGTGAATATTATGGATTAAAAAAATTAATTGGTGCTATTGAAGAGTGTGAATACTATTAATATGTAAGACTAACAACGAGTTGGGTATTACTGCTATTCAGATGAAGAAAAAGTACTGAGCTTCTTTTAACTGGCTATGAAAAGCTTTTCATTCATTTTTCTGACAGCCTAGTGCATCTAAAATAGGAAATATACTGGTTTTAGTCATGTCAGATATTAAATTTTATGGACTGTATGAATTAATAGGATTGTAAGGTACTTTGATTTTCATCACCCTTTGGATGAACCTTTCCCTTCTATCTAACTAGACTATATGAAGTGACAAAAAACCCCTCAAACATAAAATTTAATTAGTCTCCTAATATGACTTCCTAATTTAGGTACCATATGTTATGCACCATAAATAGATCACTAAGTTTTATGCCGTTTGAAACATACTGTCATTAGCTTCTTAGCACAAAACCAAATACTTCTTTTTGTTTCTTGTAGTCAGTATTTTCTGCAGTTTTATACAATTGCCTCCAGAAAATCAACTCCACTTAGTGTTGTAGGACAAAAGGGTTTTCCACTCCACTTCTGGTAAGATATTAAATGGAAAAGTAATTCCCTCTTATAGAATCAAAGAAGTTATACATTTTAGTGCACTGTGGTAGTTATCTTTTTGTTATCATTTCATTTAAGTAAAATATAAAGAGTTTAGTCCTGTGGATGGTGATGATAAGTCTTGCTGGATAGTAGCAGGTAATGTAAATGAAATATGAAGGTATGACGGGTTGACCTTGGTTGGCCACCAGATGTCCACCAAGCCACTCTTACTCCCCCATCTCAACAGGACAGGGGAAGAAAATGCTATTAAAAAGCTCATGGGTCAAGATAAGAACAGGAGATCACTCAGGTCTTATTATCACAGGCAAAACAGACTCCACTTTGAGAAATGAATGTAATTAATTGACAATTAATGACAAAGTAGGATAGCGAGAAATAAAAGCAAACCAAAAACTACCTTTACCCCACCTCTTCCTCTGATCAACTCCTGCCTCTTCTACCTCCTCCTGCGTGAGCAGCACAGGAGGATGGGGAATGCGATCAGTCCATATTGTGTTATTGTGCTCCAGCATGGGCTGCCTTCTGTGGGATACAGTACTTCACAAACTACTTCAATGTGGGTCCTTCCCATGAGCTTCAGTTCTTCATAAACTGTCACAGCATAGGTCCTTTCCATGGGGTGTATTCTTTCAGAAACAGGCTGCTCCAGCACTGGCCCTCCATGGGGTCACAGGACCTGTTAGAAGCCTACTCCTGTTTGGGCTTTCTCAAGGCTGCAGATTCCTTCAGGGTACACCTACTTGCTCCAGCCTCAACTCCTCCACAGGCTGCAGTGTGGATATCTTTACCACTGGACCTCCATGGGCTGCAGGGAGATAACCCGCTTCGCCACTGTTTTCACCACAAGCTGCAAGGGAATCTCTATTCTGGCACCTGGAGCACCTCCTCCCTCTCCTTCTTCACTGACCTTGGTGTCTGTAGAGTTGTTTCTCTCATATATTCTCAATCCTCTCTTCCAGATGTTGTTTCCCATCACTTCCTACCTTTTCTGAAATACCTTATCACAGAGACACTACCAACATAGTTGATGGGCTCATCTTTGGCCAGCAGCAGGTCCATCTTGAAGCTGCTGGAACAGACTCTGTCCAACATGGAAGCAGCTCTTGGTGTCTTCTCACAGAAGCTATCCCTGCAGCCTCCACTTCTACCAAAACCTTGCCATGTAAACCCAGTACAGGGAGTAAATTGAGGTAAAGTAGTAATATAAAAAAAAATTAATTATCAGTACCATAAAGAATTTTTAATCTCTAATGACTTCTTTAAAAGTGAAGCATTTTGAGTTTTCTTTGGTTGTTGCTTTTGTTGTTTTTTCTGTGGGTTTTGTTTTTGTTGTGGGGCACTTTTTTTTGTATAGGATTTTATTTCTGAGAATGCAATGTTTTGTATGATAATCTGAATGGCTGATGTGATGTGTGTCTCTGCTTTAGTAATTTTTTAAAAATCTTTATAGGTACAAATAAAAACTGAGCTGTCAGAAAGTTAATACATATTTAAATGCTCAAAGAACTACATGATGTGAAGATGTGTCTGTGCCAAAAATCTGTGAACCATAGTTTCAATTGTACTTGGTATCAACTTACACCAGACAAAAAATGTCTTGACTGAGATCATGTAATATTTCTATTTCTTACGTCTACAGGAACATTAAAAATTTCTGTTGAATTGCCTAACTGTAGAGAGTACATTGAAATGCAGGTTTTTTCATATAAAGTAGTAAAACGTTCTACTATGTTTAAGTTCAATTTTAATGGAAGTAAGAGATGATATTTCAGTGCCTGTATTCATTCATTCGTTCATTCACATGAAGAGCTATTTAAAATAGTTAGGATGTTTTGGTGATAAATTATATATTTTCTTATTAGTTTTGAGAACAAATGAAGGGAAGCTAATGAAAAGCTGAGCTTTTCTCATCAACCAAAGAATAGCTATTTACAGAATACTCACAGGACCAAGACATACCAGTGATTCCTGATGCCAAGGGGCTATTTGGACAACTAGAGATTAAAAATCTACAAAAATTAGTATATGCTTTGAATTCTGTCAGTGTGCATCAGCCCAACTGCTTTAAAACATGACATCTTGTCTAAATTAGGCACTGTCTGTATATAGACATAATATATTTTATTGGACTAAAAAACACATTTTGAAATAGTAGACAAGCTTTTAGTTACTTGAAAAAGTTACTGTGTTTTTGAAGGTTGTCAGGCACAGATATTTCAGGCTAGATATCTAAAGGCAATTGAATTGTCCTGTAGGTATGTTCCAAGATTAGTTTTGAAAAAAATTGCTTTGACCGTTCATGAACTCAGAACATCCACTGTTTTTTCTACTGCTATTGTGCAGCTGAAGTCATACAGCAGATTCTACCATCTGTGGCACCTCTGGGGAGGCATATTCAGAAAAGGCCAGAAAGTAATAAACAGGCAGAGAAGGAAGGGGGAAAAGGAAAAACGAGTGAGAAGCAGCAGAGTGAACACCAAGTTCATAGGAGGAAGGGGTGCTCCATTACGCCAGAGTCAATATTTCCCGTGCAGCCCATGGAAAATACCAGGTTGGAGCAGATATCCATACAGCAGTCCACAGAGGACTGTGTGCTGGAGAGCTGGGTATTCCTGAAGGAAATGTGGCCTGTGAAAAGCACATACTGAAGCAGAGAAAAGGTGTGAGAAATAAGGAACAGCTGAGTGAAATTTCTATGTACTGTTCATATCTACTTCCCTCCTTAGTCTGTCTTCACTATTCAGGAGAGAGGTAGAAGAGTTTGGAGCAAAGAAGCAAAGCTTAGCCTGGGAAAAGGTGGAGGAAAGGTGTTGGTTTAATGTTTGTCCTTCTCTTTCTAACTAGCTGAATTTATTTTAATTGGTAACTAATTTTACCCAAGCTGACCCTTTTATGCCCAAGACATGAATTGGCAAGCAATTTCTACATCTTTCTCTCAACCCACAAGGTTTCTTCTCCTATTTTCTCTTCCTCTCTTGTTGAGGAGGGATAGTGAGTGTGTGTGTGGGAGCTTGACTGCCAACCAAGCCTAACTCACCACATCTGTGGACCATGATATTAAAAAGTTAATCAATGATTGAGAAATTCATATAGGGATTGGAATGCTGGTAAAATCTGTAAAGTTTAAAAGTAAGCAAATTTGAAAAAAAAAAAAAAGAAAAAAGAATTCTCCAAACTCTTCCACAGTAGATTTCTGTAATGTTCCATGCTATTCTAAGAGGTGAAACTATACCTGATCATAGATGAAGAATGCCAGTATGTTCCTACCAATGTATTAGTTTTGAGTAAAAAACTTCACTTTTACCACTGGGCTCATTCATACATTTTGTAGAAAGAAGATTACTTTCTAGCAGTAAGGAAAGTTTCCATGTTTCAGTGAAGGTTTTTATGTTGGTTTTTTTTTAATAATTTTTAATTTTTGTTTCTTTATTTGCTTTGGGTTTGTTTGTTTGATTGTTTTTTCCCGAGGGATGGATGCCAGGGAATAAAGGCAAAGCAAACATTCATTTTCTATAACAGCATCCACAAAACATTTAGTTTATTGCTATTAACCTCATGATTGAAGTAGATTGCAAAAGGAGTTTTCCTGTTACTCTTTTATGTTTTTCACAGGATTTAACTACATCACGCGTCTGCCACTGAGTAGTATGTTATTTTGAAAATTTCACTTTGGCATTTTAAGATTGTATATCCCTTTTGCATATTTGGATGAAAGTACATACAAAAACATCACATTAACAAATTAAGAATACTTGTTGCAGATATTATTTTTTATTATTATTAATAATAACTATCATTGTTACCATTATGATGACAATAATAATAATCTTATTAACAGTTTTCTTTATACCTTCATTATGACAGAGAGAACAGACATGCTGGCTTGCATGCTTGCCTGTCTCCCTCCCTCTCTTTTACTCAATCCGTTCCCCTCACCCTTCTTCCCTTTCTTCTTTCCTTTGTTGTAATTAAAGATAAATCTATGTTAGTTTATTCAGAATTCATATAATGTATAAGAGAGACAAAGATAGTTTCTCTGCCTTGGGTTAATTCAAAATATTGGGATGTAGTCTAACTGTAGGGAGGGGTCATTTATACTTCATATTTTAATTTACATTATAATTTGAAACAGAATCTGCTTGAGAAATATTGTTAACTTTTGTTAAATGTTGTTTTCATTGACTGAACAGCTTTAGTAAATCCCAGCTGATGCTTATTTTATCTGTAGTTAATGAAATACTTCTGTCAGTATGGACCCAAAGCTGAGCTAGCATAAGTTCTCTCTGTAGTAGAGGGAGGAAAAGAAAGAGGGAGAGAACAAAGCTTCAGGGTTTCCAAGGTGAATATCTTTCTGTCCTGAAATGGAACCTAGGCTACTGTCACAGTTTGGGGTCAGAGCACCCCCAAATCTGCAACAGAACGCTCTCTCCCCCTCCCCACCCAAAAAGGGAAGAAAGGAAATAAAGGAGTGAGACGTAGCAATTAGGAAAGGAAACTAGAACAGCTTTACTAAAAATGAAAATAATAATAACAGTAATAATAAAAGGTAAATATATACAAATATGTACAAAACCAGTATCGAACCCAACCCCCCCCGATGGTAAATACATCACCATCACCACTGATGCTGTGGAAGGGCCCAGCAGCAGATGGGAACTGGGAGCTGGATTCAGGGATGCAGCCCAGAACCTGGGGCCCAGCCAAGGCCTGAGCCGGGGGCTGAGACCAAGGCTGGAGGCCTCAGGGCAAAGCTGAAGCTGCCAAGGCCAAACCGAGTGAGGAAGAGTCCCGAAACCAAAAGCACCTTGATCTCAGGGAAAACCAAAACGGTGGAAGGGTCAGCAGAAGGGGCGCGAGGGAAAGACCCTTGTGATCCCCCAGCTTTATACCAAATATGACTTATATGGATATGGAATAACTCGGCTAATTTAGGGTCACCTGTCCTGGTTGCTCCTCCCTGAAGGTACAGCCTTCTCTTTTCTGCACTCCCCGTGTGGTACACGAAGTTTGACAATTACCTTGATTCACATACCAATCCTTGATACTAACTACAAACATGGAGCACTATCACAGCTAGAAGCAGACTCTGTCTGTAAACATGCTGCTAACTTCAGACAGACTTAGCTGGAAAGTAAAAGTCAGAGAACAGAATTTCTGTTCTAACCCAAACCAGGACAGCTACCATCCTAAACTTTTAAGATTCTAATGATAGGTGAGATTATACTAAAAGGCTGGCAATTTATAGACAGATTTTCTTTGGAGCTTCAATCTATTCTGAATATAGAATTCAAATCTTTTTAATACTACCCATATTCTTTCTGAAGAAACACCTGGGAAAAAAACCTAGTCCATGCAAAAAACATATTATCCAGGATGTTATAAGAGAACATAATGCAAAATAATGTCTTGACAAAAAAGTAGCTTTTAGGATGAATATAAAAAATGATTACCTTGCTAAGACAATCATGTGTTGAAGGAGCAGTTGTAATATTAAATGAAAGAATTTCTACTAAACGTTTGCTAAAACCGTAAATACCTGAAAGCTCTATCATTCACAACATTGTAAAATATGTACAAACTATCTTTATCATAATAAAAGTTGTGA
Organism: Todus mexicanus; assembly: GCA_013389965.1. Taxonomy (NCBI): domain Eukaryota; kingdom Metazoa; phylum Chordata; class Aves; order Coraciiformes; family Todidae; genus Todus; species Todus mexicanus. The sequence continues at coordinate 2,299 of WEIS01006864.1, read as the reverse complement.
TTTTGAATATCCCACAAAGGATGGGAATGAGAGACAATACTGAAGGAAACTGTTAACCTTACATATAAATCATCTTATTTACAAATAAAACAAACTAAGTTACATTAAATGGAAGAAAACATAGGAAGTTTTAGGCCATCTTCCAGGGTACATGTATTTTATCATTTTTTTACATAAAATTCTGTTTTCAAGGTTTGAGAAATATGAACAAGTAGGAGGAAAAAATTAATTTGCTTTCTGAAAAAAAATAAAATTACTCTTAACAATTCTTCTCAAGGTTTTTATAAATAATGTCACTGTCCTGAACTGTGATGCAAACAGATTGAAACACTGAAAGACAATTACTTTATTCTACAGATACCATGCATTAAAATAATGTTACTATGCCAGTTAGCATATCACTTATTATTTGATTTATTACATTCTAATATATAACTGTCTTTCAGGTAGTTTTGTGCCGTTGTTAAATCATAGTGTATACAAGATTGAAGAAGACAAACTCTCTCAATCAATCTCTATATTTAAGTCCTCTAGGCTCCAGACCATCTTAGAAGCCTTCTCCAGTTTCTCCACATTCCTTTTAATCAGGAGGACCCAAAATTTGACACAATATTGCTGGTGCAGCCTCACTAGGGCTCAGTGAAGAGGAATAATAACTTTGTTCATTGTGTTGATTGTACTACCCATAAAGTAGCATAGCAGAGCAAGATTTGATCTGTTTGAGAAAAGACTGTAGTTAGTTCTTATTCAGCCTAGTGTCCACTGTGTGTCCCTTGTCCTTTCCATCAGGACTGTTGTTTAGCCAAGTTCTTCTCAGAGTCCCCTGCTGATATGTAGCCTTATTGCCTCTCAGGTGCAGAACTTTGCATTTTGGCATGTTGAAATTTGTGAGGTTTCCATTAGCCCAATGTTCAAATTTATTACTGTCTTTCTGGGATGAGGGTCTACTATTTGGAATATAACCCTTTTCCTTCTCTCACATCTCTTGTTTTTCTCAGATTTGCTGAGGTGCATTCTGTCCCTTCCTGTTGACAAGGATGAGGTAGTCTTATGATCTACTGCCTATCTATGAATATTTAAACCATTTGGAGCATTTGATGCTCCAAACTCAATATATTAATCTAAAATTCCTAAAGTTAGGGTGGATTCAGGGTCAAGTCCACTGTATTGAGAAACCATAAAGTCCTGATCTCAGATAAATTTTTTGATATTTTTAACACAATGTGTAATAAATGCTGCTGGCCTATAGCAAATACTCTCTCTTCCTTTGTACTATCATGAGAAAATGCAGTTGTATAGACATCAAAGCAGAACAAAGAAAACCTGTCAGAAGTACTGCTGAATTGAAAGGAAATGTGACCTACAATTTTGTGTTTACCAGAAGTCTGTGAGGTAATCAAAAGATAAGGCTCTGGATCATGTGTGTCTGCAGACAAGGACACTAATTTAAAGATTCAGTCTGATCTTACATACCTTATTATCATGATTATCATTACCACAATGTTTTTACTGTTTCATTGGCCTTTTTGATGTTTGTGTTATTGTAGACTACGGAAAGAGTAGCTACTGCTTCTTATATCCATGGCAACAAAAACCAATACAATAGATGCTGATTATTTTTCCTAGGCATGCCTGTAAAATGAGAAACCTCCTCTTACAATTCCTTGCTCATCTATCCATTTAAAGCCACAAAGCTGCAAGAGATGAGAGTATTTGTGTAGCAGATGTGTTAACATCTCTTATACATTCCATGCAGTAATGTCTCCTTGGGATTTGAGATTCATTTTCTTCATGGCACTTTGAAACATCTTTTTAGAAACTTCTGGAAAATAGTCCAATTTGTCTGAAGGACAGAAGAGATGAACAGAGTGTTCTTTGGAAATTTGAACATCAGTACATAGTGAAAATAACAATAAACTCTTTGGAGTGATAGGTTCATCTTCTCTTAATTCTTTCCTGCTCAAATAAAAGAAATATTGTCTAATGTTTGTCATGTGCTCTGGAGAGTGTCTAGGAAGATATTAGTGAGCATAAAACAAAACATTATGTCTTGATTAAAACTTTCTCCTTAAACTCAAAGTGTATGGGGTTAATCCATGCTTTTCATAACAGCCAGTGTGCTGTTGTGTTTTGGATTTGTAACAAAAACAGTGTTGACAATACACCAGTGTTTTAGCTATTGCTGAAGAGTGCACAGCATCAAGGACTTTCTGTTACACATTCTGCCCCACTAGCAAGTAGGTTTAGGATGCTCAAGATGCTGGGAGGGAACACAACCAGGAAAGCTGACTCCAACTGA
>WEIS01006863.1:19230-57277 GCA_013389965.1 Todus mexicanus | reverse complement strand
ACTGCTTTTTTTTTCCCCAGGGCCCTGTCTACACTTAACTTCGAACTATTTTAATGGATGTGACTAGGGCTGTACATGAATTCATTTACAAATATTTTTTCTTCCTGTGCAAACTGGATTTTAGCAATGTTTTGCTACACATGCATTTGAGTGGTCGTTATAGTGATGTCTTGGGTTTTTGTGGGGTTTTTTTTTCTAATGTCAGCATATCTTAAATTAGAGCAATTAACGGCAGAGTTCCACCCATCTGGTCTCCAGCTCAGGCATGCCACTGGCAATGAAAAACTCATTTGGAGAACCATTTGATGCCTGAGAAAGTTTTGAAAGTGGCCTCAGATAATGACAAGTCTTCTGTTTGATACAAAGCACATCTGAAAAAAGCACTCACTCTTTCAGGGGAAGGTGCTCCTCCACAGTGTATCTGTTATGTGAATTACTGACTGTTTCTTAAATACTGCTGCATAATTAGCGATGTAAAAGACACAAACACAGTAACCTGACTTAGGAGAAAGCAAAGCTCAGGAACGTGTTTCCCCATTTATCATTTAATCCAGCCAACACAATTCCTGCTGTGGTCTCTCAGCTTATACACTTTAAAGGTCTACAGTTACGAAATTTCTAATATAAGCCCTTTATTACTATTTACATTTCTGGCTCACATCATGTCAGAAAGAGCCAAGGGCAAAAGGGAGCGAAGAGTCCGTTACAGCACAAAATCAGAAACTTAAAACAATTTCTCTGATGAATACCAGCAATGTATAGAATCTACGCCTAGGTGATGGGTCTTTACAAAATCCTGTTTTAAAAGGGTTCATCCTTCCAGACTGTAACAACAAAGAGTTAAATGACTTGTCTCTTAAACGACTAACATCAATCCCATCATTCCTCATATACACAAAAAGTGTGCTTTTACAGTTTCTCCTGTCAGCTGCTTACCTTATAAATCCCATACAAAGGTAAGACCTTTGTCTTATTTCAATACAAATGTGTCCGGCAAATGTTTACCCTACTCTTTTGAAGCTTCCTCAGCCCACACCACACCCCGGCAACTACATAAAAATGCCATTTGCCTTGAATCCCAGATGCATACTTACCAGGCCATTTGTATACACTGAAATTTCAACAGTATTTGCTACCACAGCTTAACTCTTCTTTAATATATGTGTGTATGCATGCTTGGCATGACTATATATATAAAATATATATAAATATATGCACACTTGCACACACAGACATGAGTTATTAAATCATCTGCCAAGCCTAATCCTACATAATTTCTGGTACTAACTCTCCAAAATTAAATATCTTCTCCTCTAACCTTCATATTTTAAGAGTAAATGTCAATTTCCTGCCTAATTAAATGAAATTTGATGTAACTTAAAAAGGAAATTAATAATTATGAATAAAATAATTCTTATACTAGTCAAAACCTGTCCTAAGCATCACTAGTAATGTTAAAGAAATATGGATTGTCACAATACAAATCACTGCTAGAGACTGTGCTGCTCTGCAAACTTGATTTTACCATTGTGCCCACTGGAATCATATATCACTTCAGCCCACAATATCTAAGAACCTAATCCTGCAAATCACTCACTTACTGAAAACAGCTTATTACTGTATGGGCTATGCCAAAACTCATTAAATAACTGGAAAGGTTCCCAGAGGCTTCAGCATGCTTTGGATTAAAGATCTACATTTTCAGTTAAATATAGCAGGACAGCGATTGCACGTAAGTATAACACAACAGCTGCACAGCACACAACTGCTGTACACACCAAAAAGCATGTGCCAGCACCTGCCTGAATAACGTGTCCACCAACATGTCTGTTTAGCGTATGTCCACGCTGCAGTGCTTAGCAGAAACCTTAAGTTCTTGATCACTGAAAAGTATTTTTCTCTGCTTTAAGGTGATATTTTTCTTTAGCAACTGTTCACTGAAGTCACACCATTGAATTTAAGAATAAAAAGTAGTTCCCATAAAAATATACAATTAATGTATTTTTTCAGAAGTAACATCATGCTAAATATTTTAAATTAGCAAAGTATTAATCAGAGAAAAGGCCTATCTCAGAGTTGGTATGATTTATGACAAAGATATTCCCCTTTGACTAGGAGAGTTCTAGTTCTTCATTACCTTTCTTGCAAACTAACTTCTGCAAGCAGGCAGATGTCTATCAAAAACAAAGCTGAGCTCTCTGTTCAAAAGCCTCCAATAGAACCTTGTCAACCAGCCAGCTGCTGCAGTAAAGTTGTCTATAGGGCAACAGCAAGGCAACTACACACCTTCCAGCAGATCGTAAAATGACTTTTAAAAGATAGTTAAAAAGTCATCCAGTTCTTGTTAATTGTTGTTTGTTTACTCATGGGTTTTTTAAGGAACTCCAAAAATACCAAACAGAGTATTCAGGTTCAACCAAAGGGAGTCAATGAATCTCCTGTAAATGTTGCATACTCGGAATTATGGGAATAAAATGAAGATGGACTGTACAAAAAGTGTTCTTTACTTCCTACCTTGGCTTCCTTACTATACAGTACCTTTTGTTTCACGGAAGCATGAAGAAGGGATTGACATGGCTGTAGACACTTCCCCTTGCTTCCCTGTATCCTGCTCTGATCGACGAGCCCCATGGTGACCTCTAGACAACAGCCCCAGCAGAAAAGGATGCTATTCTAGAAAAAGTTAACGTGCTGGGCCAAACTCTGCTCCACCAGAAGACAAGAGGAATGCTGTTGCTGATCAGATACTGCAAAGGAAACACCAGCAAAGTGGCGTTTCTGACTTTGGTGCTTTTGCCTGAGTCCGCCAGAAAGCAGTGACGCGATTATTCCACAGCTGAACATGTGCTGTGAAAAAAATCCCTCTTCCATTGACTTGTTCTGTCAAGCAGCAGTCAGATGAGGGACTGAGCACAGGGAGCTGGAGCCAACACCCCAGTTCCCTTCACATTACTGAAGTGATAGGGAGGCCTCTGACAGTACTCTCCGAATACCCGTTTCTTCCACATAAGATCCAGATGAGATTCTGCCTTAGAAATCCTTAGCAGGCTCACTGTTAGCAGGCAGAGCTGGCTGTCACACCCGCACTGTTATACCCTCATCCTGAAGGGCTTCCAGGAGGAGGGTAGTGCTCTGCTTGTGTGGGAGGAGAAATCTGGCTTTAAATCAGCTGCCCTCCAGGTGGAGTAGGAAAGTGAGAAATCTGATGCTCCAGATAAATCTTCCTAGATGCAGGATTTAGTCTCCCAAGAGACACAGGGATATTTGGTTAGCTGATTTCTGCTTCTTTTGTTTGATTTTTTCAGTATCACTCCCCTGTGCACTTCCAATGACCGGTCTGTTTTCTTTATTTCTTCCCAGGCCAGTGGAGTGCTTCATCACGTTCACATCTCTGAGGCCCAGCGAAGAAATGCTCTGTGGTGCTTTTGTCTGACTCAGAAGAGAAAGGTCTATTGTGCCTATGAGGTTAAGTTTTAATCTTGAAATTGTGGTGAAAAAGGAAAACAACACGAAGCAGAAACGATGGAGCCAGCTGAAAGATCACAGTTCAAAAAGCTTAAGAAAAGAGTCTGTAATTAGACCTTGAAAATTCTTCATCTCTTTTAGATGAGGTATTTGCTGGAGAAAAAATGGTCATCAGTGACATGCCTAAGAGTCCACAGCTTTCAAACACTGCAGGGGCATCCTATAGGAATCCCCAGACCCAGTGCATTAGACTCTCCGACAGAAGCAAGCATGTGGGTACGTGTACATGGGTGCGGGGAGGGAAACACTTCAGTGCATAGTTTTAAGTTTTCAGGTACAACCTGATTTATGCTTGACAGCCCAATACCAAAGTATGTTATGCATCCTCTTACTTTTATCGATACATTTGCAGTTCAAGCTCCTAAAAGATCAGACATTTGATAATTACTCTCCAAAATAAATATGTATAAGCCAATTTGCATTTTAATGACTAGTTCCTTTCAGAAATACAAGTGGCTTTTTAATTCCACTCCAGACATTTTTTTTAATCCAGCAGCAACAAGAGAATCATTATTTTAAAATCTTACTATGTTACATTTCCAGTGATCATTGCCAGAGTTGTGTTCTTAATGTTCTGGCACCCAAGGCAAGAGCAATGTGAACGTGGTGAGACTTCAACAAAATGACTGAGGACAACACCTGACATAAGTGGATGTGACTTTCTTGCTCCTAGATCAACGTGGGGTCTTGCTAAGCCTGGCTTGCAGCTGCAAATGCAAGTGTGTTAAAGAACTGCCAGCCCTGGCAATGGGGATGGTGGCTGCTGGTGGGACGAGACTGCCACGCTCTAGCCTGGGTAGTGCTTCTGTAAAGGCCCTTGCGAAAGTCCGTCATGTTGGAGATCCCAAACCTGTATTTGCCACATTTGCTTGCATAATGATCACATGCACACAATTGTCATCTGTTGTGACTACAGAGGACAACATACCACTGTATTTTGAAATGGAATCACGTAATAGGGGAATATCTGGGGCAGTGAGAATGTAATCATTAAATGAGTAAATATAGAACCATTAGCAACTGGGCCAAGTAGAACTCTGTTTACCAAGGCCAGCTTTTGAAAGAGCTAGGTTGTTTTCAGTACTACCGTCTTTCTTTAGCGCTCTATTCTTTTAAAATGTGCGTCAGAGACAAAAATCCCTGTCACTACAAACCTCAAGACCTTCAGTCAGCAAGTCAGGACAGTGTGTTAATGCTACCACTCCGTCCTCAGTGCAATCTCTCACAGGACTCACTCACTCGATGCAATCTTTCCAATGCTCTGTTAGAAATGCAGTAGGGAATCATGCCTGAAGATGTCTCTGTATTTGAAAGATCCTTAGCATTACTTGAACGTTGGGCAATTTGTATTCAACATGAAAACAGTACCAGGAGTTTGCTAAGCTCAACAGTGTTTGCTGCTTATTACTTCTAAACCCCGAGAGTCCTGCATTACCCCCACTCATTGTACACAGGCTATTTCCCTTGTTGTTTGCTTTCCAGGGGCCAATTTCTTCTCATAATTGCCGGCAGCTTTTCATTTCTCCTGTAGCAGTCCATGCAACTGAACAATTCTGCCACCCTTTGGATAACCTTATCTTTAAGAAATTTGTTAAGGCGCTCTGCTGTCCTGGTTTATAGGTCCACTGTAGCAGGCACATCCCCAAAGGCAAAACCATATGTATGGGAAGGGAAGAGGAAGAAGAGGAAAGAGAGGAAAGAGAGGAAAGAGAGGAAAGAGAGGAAAGAGAGGAAAGAGAGGAAAGAGAGGAAAGAGAGGAAAAGAGAGGAAAAGAGAGGAAAGAGAGGAAAGAGAGGAAAGAGAGGAAAAAGAGGAAAAAGAGGAAAAAGAGGAAAAAGAGGAAAAAGAGGAAAAAGGAAACAGGAAAGAGGAAGCACCAGTCCTCAAAAGTAGTCTTTCAAAGTACTTTCATTCCCAATTGCATGGATAGTCTGTGTAACACTATAAAAAAATAATGGCCCCAACACAACAGAAGGCACAGTCTAGCTTATAGAACACTGATCAGTGGAGATTTTAATAGTGTAGAAAGGAAGTTGATAATTTAGAGACAGAAAACATTCACACTGACTTTGCAAGTAACTTTTACAGTTTCTCAAGCTGGGCATATTTTAAATGGAAAATCACTGAGAGGCCACAAGAAGAAACTACACTGTGAGAGCCCTGCAGGCTTTCCTCAGAAGCACATCTCTATTTGCCCATGATACAGGTGTGAACACAATATCATCCCGACAGCCATTACATACCGTGTTGCCTTTTACGGATGGCCAGAATCCCTTGGGTCAGTGAAAGACCACAGTTTGCCCGGCTTTGCAGAGACTGAGCGCGCTCACCTCCACTTACCTTTCTTAGAACAGTGACTAAGGGATACCACTTGCACAGCTTTTCCTCACCTTTGCCTCTTCATTGACATCCCAAGTAAAGGACACAGCATTGAACGCAATTTCTTCAATATTTCCAATGGTATTAAAACTCTCCTTGTAATCAGCTGTAAGAAACAACAAACCAAGAAAAGACTCATGAGAAAGGTCTGAACTTTCTCTTATACAATTCATAGTTATCTTTGCTTTTTCCAGCTGAGTTGTCTAATGCATCAAAACTACCTCTTGTATTGTTCATGTTGAACTATTAATAACCTTAATTGCAAAGAGGCAATATACTGCAGCTTGAGTCTTATGCATAGCACAATACTAGCGAATGTTCTTGCAAAATATTGCTTGCTCTCAAAAAGGAATTAGTAGTGTCCATTTCTCAGGTGTTTCAACTTTCCCAGGAATTACTGCACAGGATGCTGGATTTCTATTTAAAAATAAAACAACACAAAGAACAACAGAGAACCAAAACACTTAAGATCCTTTCTCCAAAGTGTGTATGATACTAAAATATCAAAGTATTTTAAAATTGCCTGACTACAAAACCTGTATCTTCTTCTCACTTCTTTCCAAAGGACTGTTAATATTACCAATAAGCAAGCCTTTCAGAAGGAATGCAAAGGAAGAGAGAGGAAATCCAAATTTCAACGATGACCTAATCCTCCCCCAAAACCAGCAAGGGCAGAAAACCATGTAAAAAAGACAACTTCCGGGTCTTCTTCATTATCAAAAAAAGGAACAAACTCCCTTTTTCTCTCCCTTTGCCACCCAGTTTAACAAAGTTTTTTTATTTTGATGACAGAAGGTTTTTTAAGGACGTAATATCTGCTTGATTAAAGGAACTTCCAGATTGTTCACACGAACATATCAACTCTCTCTGGGACATATATATTTCCTCAGAATCCCTCGAGAGTTGTAACTGGACTCGGTGCTAGAGGGCTAAAATTATGTCACGCAGCAATCTTTATCTAATGTTTGCCCAAATCTATGCTTCAGAAGCATGCTGATTCTTAGCTTTGTAATCAGTTACACGAGGATGTTTTTGTATTGTATAAATGAGACACTCAAATGGTTTCAATATCCATTTCCTTTGCCCTTCTAAAAATAAACTGTTGGTCTCTAATAATTTCTAGGTAAGAACTGTTTTAAAACCATTTATAACAAAATCAGTGCTGCAAGGAAAATTATTTAACATTTGAGATGTGCAATCAGTATACTTTTCTCTCATTTGAAACACATGGATGCTGGCATTTCAGTGGGCAAGAGAAACTGTGGGCCTGGGATATGTGAATGATTCTGGATACAGTAAAAATTCACCGTTCTGACCACAGGAACAGTCCAGGACACTTGGTAATGCAGTAAGTGAACACAGCATTTGAGAGAGCAGGAAGGCTTTTCATTCCCATCAGGAACTCAGATCTCCTTTCTAAGTGAAGTCATTGGCTACACTATCTAAATTCAGTGTGGGAATGCAAATGAGAGGAATTAGAAGACACATAAGTAGTTTAATATGCATGTGCACACATCCACCCACCCCTTAAACTTATGATTCACCAGAAAGCGCCTCGTGCGACTGACTGCTGCATATGGGCGTGCTGTGTAGGTGCACTTTGGAAAGACGTGAACAAGATGTCTTGTAAAGACACATGTTTTCTTCTACTAAAAGGCTGTCAGAACCTCACATCCCACCAGCCTTTCCCTTCCCCCACCACATGCCTCTGCTTCCTTAATTGCCATACACAAATCTCATGGAGTGTCTGTGCAACATGCTGTTTAAAAGCAGAAGTGCATCCTATTCCCTCAAACTTACAGATAATTAAAGAAGGATCCTCAATTGATTAAGAAAGCATTTACATTCAAGGATATTTGCAAGTTGTTGGTGTGACTACAATTTTTCCTCTTCTGCTGCTGAGAGCTAATAGAAGTAGAAAATGTGAGTTTTTTGATATGCAAAAAAATGACTTTACAGGAATTATTTCCTCTTTGGGGTAGACTGCATATTAAACAAGGGGAAATGTCAACATTAAACACTAAAAATATGCATGTATTATCTACCACTGTAATATTTTTGTACTGTGCACATAAATAATACAAACTGACCAGCAAAAAAATACAGGCAAGACTACTGAACACAAATAACCCCAGTCTAAAGCTTCCACATCCACTCTTTATGTCCATGTTTGAACCCATTTCAGTATTCGTCAAATTACGGTATTGATTCTAAATAATCAGTATTTGCTGCAACCTAATGTTGAATTCTTTAACTGACTTTATTTTAAAGAAAAAGCTAGTGATCCAATGTCATAGCACTGTGGAAAACCAGCATTGGTTTTTTTCCTCATTCCTGCTAAAAACAGTGAAAGTGTCTCTCTCCTTCTTCAGAAAAAACTTTAACAGCACATAGCCCAAAATTCGGGAAAACACTTTTCCTTCTTGCTTAATAAGTTGTCGAGTCCTCTGGTTTAGTCCTCAAGCACTAAGGACTTGATTACTTAGTATATGCTTATCCTGTAATATCAATGCATCTTCAGACTCAGTACTGCATCTGCTCCACTCAACCATCCCTGCTCCATGAAGGTGCATCAGCCAGTACACAAAACAAATTAAAGCAGTGACCCCTGCATGTCTGGAGTGAGGGACCAAGTCACTCATTTTCTCTGATCTCCAGAATGTAGCTGCAGGCCAGACAGCAGACAGACATACTGACCTGTCCCACCAGGGAGAGACCACAAGAAGAGTCATCACCCCTCCCTGAAGGGTGAGCAGCTGGATCCCAGAACTAGAATATCCCAAATTCACTGAACTCTCTCTCTGATAAGGACCAAGTCATGCTCTAGATTAAAAGCACATCCAGAAACAATTTAAAAGGATTCACAGGTGTTAAATATATGCTACAAACATTAACTTAGAAGAATATTAATGATTTTAAACACCTATGAAACAGGTTACGCAGATTTACGGCTATTCATAGACAGCTTTAAAGGAGTCTAATACATGATTCACCCTTTATATACTGATGATAGGTAGAGTGAAATCCAGAATATAAGAGAAGTGGGGCTACTGGCACATTATCAGACCACCCCCTGAATACAGGGAAAATCTGATGCACGTGCTTATCCTTAGAAAGCTTCTCTCCCTGTCTGGTTAAATAGTTCTCCATGGTGTATCCTGGCATTTGCTAATCTCCCTCTTAATTCTCTGTTAACTGCACAGGGCCTGGACACTAACTCAGTATTCCTTCACAGGAGCCCTTCAAGGATCTGAACTTTTAATGTAAAGGGAAATCTTCATAAAGTCACACAATAATTTAGCTTGCAAGGGACTCCTGGAGGTTATCTGGTTCAACTCCCACCCTACTCTCACTCTAAGAAGGGCCAACTTCAAATTCGGATGAAGTTGCTCAGATAGATCATTTGATGATAAAACTGGAAGATTTCGCTAAATGAAGCTTGATGCTTATATGGGAAATGCAGCTGGGAGCCATTCTGCCCTAGTAAGACAAATATCCACGACGTACATCCCAAGGAAAATGAAATGTACTTCAGAAGTACTGCACTCAGGAAGAGATAAGGCTGTATTTCAACTGTTCCGAAGAAAACATTACTGAGCAACATTTCGGTCTTCCTTCTGAAAACGCTGCAGTGATTTGTGCTCTTAAAGTCCTTACATGTGACAGGGAGCGCTGTACCAGGGAGTCTTACCATACTGGGCTTTGCTTGTGTTTGCAGTCCAAATAAAGAATATGCACCAGAGTGCCTCAGAAATCAGCACAGCCCTGTTTCATCTCGAGCTAATGGAAACATAAAAGCCATTCACTTTAACACAGACAAACACGCAGCCCGTGCGCAGCCCTTGTTTTGCAGAGCCCTTTTTTACAGAACATGCATCAAAAACTGACTTGTTCGGGTCAGGGGACTGAAATGTGCTGGGACACCACAAGCGCAGTGGAGTCAGAGGGTGTTGGCGCTACAGTGGAACAAGCTCCTCGGCACATACCTTCAAAGGTATGAGCATTAGCACTGCAAGCTTGTAGAGACTAGCACAAAAATACAGACAGCCTTCAGAAATAGCTGTGACGTGGCATACCTGCTCTTTTAATGTGTCATGATAGGAGTCATTTGGTATGAGGTGAAGGTTTTACTGCCTTAACTACCATAAAGCACAGACGAAAGAAAAAAGTTGGGGAAACAGTTCATCCAGAACTATGGTGACAAGACAAGAGGCAGAGAGGGGATTCAGGAAGAGCTGCTTTGACCAAATACACTTGACTTTAAACAATATCAGCCTCAGTGGAAGCTGCAGTGTTTGAAATTCAAAAGGTGCTGCATGAGCAGGACCACTGAGGGACTGATTTCCTGATCAATCACCCCTGAAGTCTTGCAGTGCTCTAAGTAACCTGCTTTTCTCCCCCTCCTCTCTGCCCCCTCTCATTCCTGCCATTCAACGGTTTGGTTCCCTCAGGCGGTCAAAACAAGATAGACTTTGTCTGTTTTGGTCTTGCCGACTCCTTTGACTGGAATCCACTGCAGATGGCTGCATGTGTAAACTGCACGTGGGAGGGGAGAAGTGCTTGATGTCTAGACACTCCCACAGATTTCAACTTCAGGCTCCTTGGCAGCAGGTACTGTTCTTCCTCTGCTAACATCTCCCAAGCATGCAGCTAGGGCAGTTGTAGCTGAAATGCGCTTGTAAATACCTTAGATGGGTGCACGATAAGAAGGTCTCTCAGGGTAGCACATCACAGCTCACTTGACCCTCACTTCTGTCACACTGAGACTCAAAAACTGGGGGTGTAGGAGCCCTGTGCGCTCCTTTGCAGTCACTATAATGATGGCAGCTTCACTTACACATCAGATTAGCTAACATAACCGTTGTGTGGGCTGCTACTGCTACTGGATCAAAGAGTGGATCTGCCTTTGAAAAGCTAAAGGAAACAAACAACTCTGCCGCTCCTGCGGAGGTGCAGACCTTGACTTCCTACCAGCAGAAGGTGGAACACCATTAAATATACATGCAAGGGGCAGCTCTTTGTGACTACTGAGGACCATTCCTTCTGCATGGCCTCCATCCTGCTTCATAAACCCCATAGCTCAGTGCTAGTAGGGACAAGCCATTGCGAAAAACTGTGGTACAAGTCTTGCAGCCATTGTCAATATATTCCACCTCATCCCTACGCAAGGTGCCAAAGCTTTCAACATTCTGCAATCTTCCCTGAAACATTTGGAGATCCTCTAACACTCACCTATGTCAAGGACCCTCTGTTTAGCTGTGTGCTGCCGAGAATGCCAGTATTTCCAGTATTTCAGCTGTTCGTCTCTGTTCTTATCCTCACTGAAAACAACCATGACCACGCTCTAAGAAAATCAACAGAACTAGCATTAGTTAATATGTAATTAACAGTCAGAAACAAAAAATGTAAATTTCCCATATGCTTCTAATGCTCATCCAGTCACCACCCTCCCCCAGTACTTGGGTTGCAGAAGATAGCTGTTTCATTCCAGTCCAATACTGCAACACAGTTAAAATCTTAGGGCAGAAGAAATATAGCTTTAAAATAATGGAGATCTGGGGTTATGTTCTTGATAGTCCAAATAAAGCTTAATCATATTCTTAAATTTAAGAAGTCTAAGTTGCCTTAAGTAACAAGTGGTCATTTCAAAGTCAGAGAATCCCTAGTTCCAATTCTGATCAAAGTCCAGTCCAAGAGTTGGAGTTCAGATTCCCTGTCAGTCTAGAAGATGACATTACACTGTAAGGGATGTGCTGGTATGGAGCTTTGCCTTGCTGGCTAAAGGCGGGACATTTTCAGCTTAGCGTAGAGTCCAAATACCCTTCTCAGGAGCAGGACTCTTGCATACATGTACTTAATGACAAACTCAGTGTGACTATTTACTAAGATTTGCTGAGCTATTCAGTTCGACTTCTGAATTTCCTCAGTTAAACTGTGTGATTCAAAGGAAACAGATTGCAACTTTATGCAAAACTTCATGCTTTTAGGGCAATCAAAACAAAACAAACAAAACAAAATAATGAAAGAATGCTTATACTAGGCAAACTGAAGTGAAAAGAAATCACAGAGGAAAAAAAATTACTTTTAAGTATCCTCTTTTGTTTCCACTCCTCCTTTAACCTCCCTGAGTCACCACGCTCATAAAAACAACCCACAAGTTGTTTCATAAGCTGAGGAGCTCGATCACAATTGATTCATGATCACTATCATAACCCTTCACATGCTCTGTGACCTACTCCATTCTACCTATAAAAGCCAAATATCATCACTGCATCTTCCATGTCGAGCTACACATAGGCACAATGCAGGACCTGCTGCGGAGGAGCCCCCAGTTATGTACACACAGACTGGTTGCCATCAGGTATGTGCTGGCTGGGCAGCTGCTGCACTAACCAGAACTGGCAGCACAGACTGTAGCTATTCCACCAAGGACAGCACGAATCTTTTCCCCCTCTATGAACCACTTACATGGAACTTGCAGAAGTTTAATACCTTCAAAACCTCCTGCCCCTCTGTAAGGTTTGGATGGAACTAGCAATAAACTCAACAGTCACTTGGCTGGGGGCCTGGCAAATGGAACACAATCATGAAAGTTTCACAGTCTTCTGTAGACTGTATATCCTCCAAAAGGAACAGTCTCAATTCTCCTTTACAATTGCCACCCTTCTGCTGCCACAGCTTCAAAACTCATGCAGCTTTGCAGTGGACAAGACTTAGGAGGACTGTTTTTTAGCCAGACCAGTGAGCTTCTGATTCCCATTTTAGCTGTACAAGTGCTAGACCTGGCATCACAAAGGTGGGAGGAATGGGTTGCTGGCAGGGAAAGAGACTTTTCAGCAGCAGTCTCACATGAGTTTCAGCCAACAATGAACTGCCATCATAAGCCTCATGTCCTTAGGAAACCAGGCTAAAAATTAACTGCTATTCAGATTCACAGATCATTGCCTCTCTTTATAAAGAATCTCTCTAAACTTCATGTAAGATAGAAATATATAGGCTGTTGTCTGCTCCACTGCCAACGTTGACTTTCATTGTTTCCTTTGACAAAAGTCACAATATTTTTTACGGTATTTCATTTATTTGGATGGAAACACTTTTGCAGCCTCATACTTATGCAGCCTTTCCAGCTTCGGGGTGAAATTTGCAGCGCAGCTACTCTGAGGCTCATTGCTCATTCCAAGGTTACTGGGTTAAGATTTGCTTACTCAAAACCATTACCAGGAAAATGAGAAGGCCTGTTCACCAGGCAGATGTTGCTAAACACCCAAGCTCTGGTTCTACCTGCAGAATCTAAGACACAAATCATTTTATCATACTTCTGGGTGAATATCAAGTGAAAGCTCACACTTAAATTTAAAATAATTTACATTGTTCATGTCACAAAGAATGGCTTCAATTCTTCACACTTTACCTGAAATGCACTGGAAAGTAGTTCCTGAAGTGCATGACTGAGTGAAGACAGAATTACACAGCAGATGTAGAAGTTTTTACTTTTTTCTTTAGTCACACCCAAGATAAGTTCACCAAAGTCAAGTGCAATATCTGTGCAATGACCATTCTGCCAAACCATAAACTGAAGCAGGCATGTATATCATTAGCTCGTCGTAAGATCACACTTTGAAAAAACTGGACCCCAAAATATTTGACATCATCATCAATTGTACTGTCCCACCTTTACACTGGGCATAAGGGTTAAGCTTATTCTGTCCTCTCCCATAAGAAACAAAATAGTTAAAAAACAACGAACCACAATGACATTTGTCTGCAAAACTCCGTTTCCATCTAGGAAAGAAACTGGACTATACCCTGACTTTGCTGATGGGATGCCGGAAACATTTGTTGTCACCCGTCTCGCTCAGAGTGATGGCGTAGAATTGTCCTTTGTTCAGGTAGGTCATGGGCCCCTCCCCTTGTTTCTGACGCAGAGATTTGGTAGCTTCTAGTGTATACTGAAAAGTGCTGTTGAAAAGACAGGCAAAGAAAGACCAACAAAATCCATATCACTTTTCTCCTTTTCTCTTTATCCCCATTTATTACATATTTCAGACACTGCATAAGCAAGGCATAAGGAGCCAATAATAAATTTCCAGGAAAAGGTCACACAGGTATTTAAAAATGCAATTTTCCTTTTTCAAGTTCATCAGACCTGGCAATCAGGCATAAAACTATCTGGACTAGAAGTCCCTAAGATCAAAGGCTACATCTTTAATTTCTCTGAAAAGAACCATGATGAAGTACAAGATTACATATCCAACAGTGAGTGTCAAACAGCAGAGGGAATTCAGTATGGTTTGCCCCAAATCAGCTACCTCCACAGACATTTTAAGTGTCACAGAAAGACAAAATGCCAAAAAATCCACAACCCCCCAAAAAAACCCACAGAAAAAAAAAGCCAACAAAAAGCCCCTCAAACTAAGCAAAGTCAAAACAAAACAAAGGCAAACAATAAAACAGATTATAACTTGTTGCAAAAGACGGATACAGAACAGAAAGCCCAACTGCTACTTCTAGCACAGGGCAGAGAAGGAATAAGACGAGAAGGAACAGTAGGTTAATCTGTTTAAAGACAACATGCAATCAAGGTTTTTAAAAGCCTTCTTTCCAAAACCAGTCAAAGTACCTACATTTAGTTCTATTTGCAATCAAGTAAACCCTCTTAGAAAAAGATAAAAATTAGAAAAAGAGTTTGCTCTTGTTTTGGAAGTCAGATTTTAGAAGACATCCTCCTTCACAGGAGAACTTTTCACCTTTAAAGCAGTTCTCGAGCCACAAAATGGTAAGACTCCATAAAGCACTGAACTGTTAGCTGAACACGGTTCTACACGGAGCCTCTTCCAGCTGCCTCCTCCAATAATGGGCTTGAACAATAATGCAATAAAAACAATGCCTACAGCTCCTCACATTGTCTTAAATGAAAAATAATGTTAACCTTGCAGAATAAATCTTCTCTTCAAACTGCATTTGGTCACCACAGGAAGCCTAATGCAGGGAGTCACTTGCAGGATGTCCCCACAAATTGGAGATACAGGAGAAGCATTTTCACAAAGGTCCTAATTCAGAAAAGTATTTAAACCGTGCTGGAGTAGAACCAAAAGGACGAACATGTTAGTTAAGGTAAAAACCTTAACATTTTAGTTAAAACAAATACTCTGGGCCATTATAACAGTGCTATAGCAATATGGAAATACAGGGAAGACAAAAACATTTTTAACTATTCAATGGAAAAAAAATCACTAAAATGCATGAACATACAAAGGGACTGCAGGTTGCATGCTGGAAGACTGCTGCATGATGCACACCAAAGCATGCTGAGTGCCCTGGGAGGTGCACCTCAAAACCTCCCATCAGACAGAAGGCCTAACAAGGACGTGTGCTGAGAAGAGCTAGGATGAACCAAAGTCAGACACAAAGTGTCTTAACACAGCTGCCTACAGTCTACCACAGACTAATCTCCTGTTTCCTGGCATTCTGGAGGTTTCGGAAAGATGTCAAAAAATACAAAGCTCAGACATGCTGCACACGGCCAGTTCTGCAGTTTCTGTGTGGTACCACTTGAGAATTTTCTTTTTGTTCCCAGCTGGCAATAAAAGTGTGCCTTATAGCAGAAGGATTACTATTACCCTTAAAACTTTTTGAAGTTACTCTAATTACTATAATACTATCCTGAATCTCACCATGAGTCTCAACTAAAGCCTCGTGCAATCGTTACGGGATCTTGTACCAGGTTTCATATCCACCACTTCTTTTTTTCAATCTGAAGTTTTCATTTCTGAGCACTTATCACTTCCAGGTAACTCCCAAGAAAGATGCATTTAGTTTTTCTTTATGTGCATTTGGAGATTTCATTCCAACGTGGACCCGGGCCATAGCATGAAAGCCTTAATGTCTGAGAATTGTTAATGATACCAGTGCTTCAGAATTCAATTTTATATCCAGTGTAGGAAGTGAGTAGTCTTTCCTAAATATCTCTTTCACATGTACTGCCTATATAATGACTTGATTCTGAGCTCACTGCAGTTAATGACTGTTATAATATCCCTCAGAAAAAAGATCAAGCTGTAAGGAACTTCCACTACAGAAGGAGTCATATGCCTACTCCAGGAAAAACAGGTGGGCATGCTCCTGTTTCTAAAGTGCGAGTCATCTCTCAGATATAACAGAACTATTCACAAGCATGAAACATCAGCTTATAAACTTTACTGATGAGACTTTGTTAGTTAAAGTGACTCTGCAGTGTTTGCCCATTCTAGATAAGCATTTTCCTGTGCTTAGGGAAGACGTTATTCCTTCAAACTTCAATTCTTGAAATTTTAATTTATTTTTTTTTAATTATTAAGTGGTTTTACACAGTTTGTAATAGAAACTTCATTTATATTATTTTATAGGTAAATATGAAGTACCACAACAAGCAGTGTAAGAAGACAGGTTTCCCAGAAAACCTACTAGGAGTAACTAGAAAAAAAAAGATAAAAATAAATATGGGAATTCCATAAAGTTGGTGGAGCCAGTTCAACCATCCTGGACATCTCATTTCTGCATCCTGCCACCTGAAAGGTGGGAAAGATCTTCCATGACCTGGCTGCCAAAGTTGCGCCCTGCTACCTGGGGAACCTCTCTTAACAGTTCTAATTTCTCGTATCTCCAGGGGACATCAGCAGTTAGTAACTTTAAAAAATCCTGAGGGAAGATAACAGATGAAGATATAAACTGGTCAGGTACGAAAGCCAACACGTGCAGGAGGAGAAAGGGAGAGAGTGATACTGGGCAGGGTCAAGAGAGTCCTGCATTTGCCCCTAAGCGATGAACAGGAGAATGGGAAGTGGACACAAGCAGCCTCTCTTCAAAACGTTCCTATGTGATGCCAGTCAACACATTTCAAAGCTTATGCCATACCTTGTTTGCTCGTAAATATATTCTTCAGCCCCTACTGACACACTGCGATATTTCTGCAAAATAAAAACAATTACATACAGTTTGATATGATCAAAAGGCAAATGTCAACAGAATTAGAATTATGTTTATTTAAGGACCACTCAGAAGAAACCATCAGCCTTTTAAAACTCTAAATCCCTACAAACTGGAGTGGACCCCACATGGTCCTCACACTAGAATTGACAGTGATAATTCACTGATGTCAAGCTTTCAGAGTTTTTCATAATCTGTCACAGTGTACCTGGAAAACATCTTCTGCCTTATTAAACCCCTTGCCTACACATTAATATATATTAAAACAAACCTGCAAAAATGTACCCTGTCTCAAAGATATAGATTTTCAAATGAGATCCTAGTTTTCCTGGAGACTTCACTTTTTTTTTTTAATTTAAAAATGTGTGGTCACCTATCCTTAAGGCCTACAATGAAATGACGACAAAAACTCAAGACTGCTATACTGTCTGCTGTGAATAGAGAGTGGTGGTGCAGGATAAGAATTTTACCTTCAATATAAGATTCTGTTTGAGTGAAACACACACTTTACCAGATGAAAGAAGACCTGTGGGCACTCTTCAAAAAATGAGAACACATCTATCAACCCCCCCCCAAAAAACGAAACAAAAAACCACCCTACACCACAAGGTGGAATACTCAAAAAATGAAATAATTTTGCACAGAGTTAAGTAATGATTTGTACTCTGTCTTCCTGAGCAAATGAAACCGTTCATACTCTGATATGTAAGCCTTGCTGCTGCTTCCTGGCTTGTCTTTCTGGATAGTGTTCACTGATGGATCATTACACTTAATCTCCAGAATTTCTTTTGTGATCACCAGCTAGCAATTAAAAGCTGCTTTGTTTCCAGAAGCGGCAAGTCAGGCAGTTTTGAAAACAGTTTTTAATTTTACCTTATGCACAACTGTGCCACAACAAGTACAGAGTCAGGTAAGTGCAAAGGTATTATGGTCCAGTTCGGAGTATTTCCTGAAGATCAAAAGTCAAGGATCCACGAGTAGCAGAATAGGTAAGCTAAATAATCAAAGGAAACTAGCATCTGAGGAGTATTACAATAAAGATGGTCCCATATTAACATGCTTGTCACATTTTATATGAAGGCTAGAGATTGACACTATCAAAAACATTCAATTTACTTACCTGTCCTCAAAAATTGTGTCTATACTATAAATGACTAATAAATTAATCACAGCTAAATAAGAAGATGAAAGAGATGAGAAAGGTATATTTATATAATTGTTAAAATTGTATCTGAAGAACACAGCAAATGTGTTTGCATCGAGTACCACAGGGATCTCTGAAAACTCAGCACTCCTTCAGGATAACCAAAGTCACTCAATAAACATTTTGAAACTATCTCTAAATACATATTCATAATGTCTTCAAAAATTGAGCGGGTATCAAAGAAAATCTACTGCACCCCAACACAGCCATTCTCATCAAGCAAATAGGAAAATGGGTAAGAACAACGGTATTCCTACTTTAAAAACTAGTTTAGTACAAGTTTCTCTTTTGGTATGTTTTGACGTTTTACTTCACGCTCTTGCCACAGCTACTTCATACAGCATGGGGCTGAGGCAGTAGCCAGAGCACTGCAGGGGAAAAGCACACCCTGGGATTTGGGTAGCTGAGAAAAAACAAAGGGACTGGCCAAGTGTCGAGTGAGGCTGCAGCAGGGTGAGAAAGCTCTTCCTACTCTTGTGTCACACACATGTGAGTGTTTGGGGCTGGAAGGCTACTAACAGTGGCACGCACCTCACCTAACAGGTGCAGATGGGAACGAAGTTAAAGTTAGTTGTTCAGTCTCCTTAGACAGTTAGTAGGGGAGGTGAAGATGGAGACGAGTGAGTGCACCTGGCAAACCATTCCACCCGCTTTCAGCAATCTGAGTTGAACTGCCTCTTTCTCCATAGACAAAGAAAGGTGATATAGCAAGCATCATACTCTGTTATTAACCTATCATTTTAAAAAACATAACAAAATATTACCATTGCAAGAAAACTATATAACATGGAGTTCGGGATGCAAAATACGATCATTTTAACAAAAATTACCACAATGTGGAGTTTGGGATGCAAGGTCAACGTGTAGATGTAAATTCCCTTTTTATTGCCAAGTTAAACAACTTAGCACATTTGACAGCACCTTGCAAAGCGCAGACGCGCCACTCGGGCAGCGCTCAGCAGCCTGTCCCAAAAGAAACCAGTGTAATGGAATCACTCAGCTACAGCACCCCAGGGAAAGCATTGGGTGTGGTACCACTGGACTCTCATAAAGAGCCATTTACCAGTAACAATGAAAAAGAGCTAAAATCATGTGATTTGATAACGGAGAGTGGTGCTTCTAATCCAAGGTTTGATCTTACTGATCTTTCAATAGCAAGCTAGATGTCTTCATTAATTATTCATTTAGGTGACCTAAACACGTTCTATATTTGAAAACGGATTTCACCGCTGGACATCCTCATCTATGTGTCTGTGTGGAGACAATTTACTTTTCTATAACACACATAGTCAGAGTAACTCAGCCTTAATGTGGCTTGCCTTGTACTTTTGTTACATTTACAATTTCATCCAATTGGAGAAGAAAAAATCAAGGAGAGTTTAACCACCTAATATCTCTAATTATTTGCAGTTATTATCAGCTTTAAAAAATGTTTACCCTTCTACATTTCTGGCTTATTTGCATCATTCTGCAGGAGACAAAAGGAGACGGAGAGTACTCACCATATTGAAGTTGACTGTATAATAACCTTGTCCCAGCATAACTGTAAAACAGTTACAAGGTGCTCCTTGCCTCTCTCGTCCTCATTCTCCTACATATACATGCACCCAACTCTCCCCTGCCTGCTAACTTCTCCATTCCCTTCTAGTCACCCATTACCTCTGAATAAACGACCTGCTTCTGAATAAAAGACTTGTATTTATCTAGCAGCAGAGGCTGACACTGATCATTTGCACTTTGCAAAGAATATTAAGGATTTCCTCAAATTTTGCAAAGTAGTTGCTATTTCTTACTGTTACAAACAGGTCTGAAGGCAGATCTTGTTATAGAAACAAACCTTCTTTCAGAACAGCAACTGTCCTCTACTTAACACAATATCCCATCAAGATCTATTACTCTCAGCTTCCAATAAAAAAACTTTTAAAACTGTCTTCTGAAACACCTCATGATGCTCCCTTATAATCAGGGCACAGATTGACAGGAACATGGCAAGGAGCAGAAATGAATTTGTTGAAACAAGCATTACTGTTCTTCTTAATGGCTCTTGCCAACGGCTTAAATCTCTTTATCTTGTTTACAAGCTCAGATCTCCTTAACTTGTTTACAGCTTTTTACAGAGTTCTTAGATGCTGATTTGAAGTGAAAAACTTACTTCTGTTCCTCCTTCTTTGAAGGTGTCACTGTACGTACTGTCTGGGGTACTGCGCTGGTCATCTTTGATATAATTTGTGTGGGGAGCTATGTTGGACACTTCGTATGGTTCAAAGATAACCCCTCGATGTTCCTCATTTTCTCCTCTTGCATAGTGTGCTTGTGGGGTCATAAAAACAGGGGTGAACTCCTCTGCTTTAACGACAGTCACTCCAGTCCCCGTGATGGGCGTCGAGCTCCCAGATACATTTGTGTTGTACTCCCTTTTGGATGACTCCAAGGGATCTTGATTCAAGGAAAGGTTAACCGGCACCGTCTTCAGGACCTGCACACGGTTCTCTCCCCCACTTAAATTATTCTGAGCTTCTGTGGTATTAAGACAATTTCTGTGAGACAAAACCAAAAACTGTTATAAACTATCCTGACAGAGTAAATCTCCTCCTTAAACAGTTCAGTGTTCTTAGATGGCAGAGAAGGAGATCTTTCAACTGTGATAAGCCATTAAGTACATTAACAAATACTAGGTAAAACACATTGTGAGTCAAACAGAGAGGTCCAGAGCCCTGTAACAACTAGGGAAAGATAACATGTCTGATTTGACCTATAATCAGTATGACTTTCTACAATAAGTTCTGGGTATCTAGGGTTGCTTTTGCCTTGGCTTATAATTTAGATGCAAAATCAATCCACCAGTGCAACAGCCTTCAGGCACAAAATAAGCATAAAGAGTAAGGCAAGGTACAGATTACTCACGGCACATAATTTGCATGTGAAATAAGCAGAGTATCAGCAGCAGAATTCATACGCTGATGCATGCTCTTTCAGGCTGTTGACGGGACGCTGCTGTTTGTGTAACTCTGGTACCAATGCTCTTCTGAAAGAGCAAGTCCAGGAATCCCATTTTATCAAAGTAGATCAGTAACTATTGCAGCTGCAAGGTAACCTCCAGCAGCCTTCCCACATCTACTCACAGCTGCTGTTGAAAGCAATCTGATTGCTGATAGTAGTTGCACTGACATAAAATTGTTAACCCTTCTTAACTTTCAGCAGATGTTACACAGTGCTTAGTTTTCAACCCAGGAGGTATGTTCTGACATTACAGTTCCTCTCTCTTGGCTTTCCACCAAAGGCTGGCTTTGTCAATCACACTCAACTTAAGAATTTCTCCAGCATTCAAAGAAAAACTGTCCCCGTCCCTCAAAAACATTTCATATTCTGATTTGAAACATTGAATTCATACTACTACCTATTTAAACTTTCACTGAACCCAGCTAATGGAGACCATCTAAGGCTGTCCTGAGTCAGCTACATTAAAATAAACCTTTTGTAGATTCTCTCCACTATGATTTTACATGAAGATACCTTCCCATACATAAAAACATTGTTCTTTCTATATAAATATACATTCTCTCTTGTCCAGAAGTCTTAATAAAGGCAAGAGTCAGCTTCCTCTGACTCTTCGAGCCACTTTTAGCCTCAGAGGGAGGCTGAAATCAGAAAGGAGTAAGAAAAACATTTTGAGTGAATGACTGAAGAGAGTCACTTTATTTGCTTCTGGGCAGACCCTAAGTTATGTTAAATAAAACTGCATAAATCAGGTTACTGAGGCCAAACTACTCACTTTTTGCTCTAGAAGAAAAAACAAGTGAAAGAAAAGCTGCCAATAGCCAACCGTCAATACAATCTGATTTTACTACTCTCAGCAGCAGTAAAACAACAAAACAAAACAAACATATCATGAAACTTGCTGCTACTTTGCAAATTGCATGTTTAATAATACTGTTCAATTTTTCTAATCAATTAAAGGTAAAAAGCAATAAAATTTGCTTCCCAAAACAGCCTTCATTCTTTTATCTTTTAGAAGAAAACCATAAACCCTCCTCAGGTTATCATAGTTCCTTCAGTTCACAACTGATCAACACTGTTAGTAGCTGGTTGTATGATTTTGAATAATACTGTACCTTTTATCTTGGTCTTCTTGATTATCGCTCACTTTGTTAACAGACAACAGCCTTTTATCTCTGGGAACCTGAGAACAACACCAGGCATGGGGTCAGGTAAATGCAACTGCCAGGTATTTGCAGCTTCAGACTGCTCTACTGCAACAACTGAAAAAACGTAACTGTATCAGTGTTGTCTAGTTCACAGATGCCAGGAGCTGGTTTTCTTTGGGAGACTGATTGTGAACAGAAAGATAACTTCCAAAGTGAAAAAAGGCAGGGACTGTTTTCTATCCTAGTTCTTGGGCGCACCAGTCTGGAGCAAAGCACTCTTCTCTGTGACCTTATCTTTGGAATAGCAAGCTAGGCCAAGCTATCTCAAAATGAAAGCCTATATTCCCAAACACACACGCATGTTTCACTGAATAATAAAAGATGAGAAGGAAGACAATGCTGTTTTGGTGAGCTCTGCATGGAGACCCTTTTAGCTCAGAGGAAAAAGGTTTTTCAATTAAATCACAAGCACCAGCTATGTCCTCCTGTTACAGAGCAGTCTGGAGGATGCAGGACTTGTACCTAGGGGAAGTTTGTGGAACCTTCCCTTTCCTAGCATGGGGACAGGTCAGGGCATGCTGGCAATGTCAAAGAACAGTGACTTCTGCTTTGCTGAGTACATCAGCAACAATGAGAAGTAAAAACCCAGTCAAATCTGGCCCCTCAACAGACTCAGTAACTGGCATCAAATGACATAAAAGATTCGTCTTCCCACATGCCAGTTTCCTGACACCAGCAGAGATATGAAATCACCAAGGCTAAAGTTGCTGCCATGACCGTATTTTTCTTTTGTTGCTCAACCAGCAATATGGGAGCTAACACTTCTAATTTATCTTTTACAAAAGCAGGTATATTCAACCCACCACAGCAGTTAACTCAGGGTTCAAAAGCATAAACAGAATTAAGAATGGGCTGAAACTGTCTTTTACCTTTAAATACTTTAAAGAAATATCAGGAAAATACCTGAATTTAGACGAAAAGCAATACTACAGTGCACTACAGTAGCCACATCAGCTGTATCTGCAAGACAGCAGTAAGTCAGACAGCGTTAGCCAGAGCCTTTCCTTCTCTTAGGGACATCCTCTCTCCCCGTTAAACTGGTTAAAAAACCTCTCATGTATTGTAGAAGTGGGATCCAAGTGACAGTTTGCACGTGTGGATTCCCCCTTAAGATCACATGTTTACCCCTGAAGGAGGGTCTTTGTTTAGGTAAATATCTCTAAAAGGAAAAAAAAAAAAGGTAAGTTCAAATAATTCCTGTTGACTGGAAAATGTACTTTAAAAAAATA
Source organism: Todus mexicanus (assembly GCA_013389965.1). Classification (NCBI taxonomy): domain Eukaryota; kingdom Metazoa; phylum Chordata; class Aves; order Coraciiformes; family Todidae; genus Todus; species Todus mexicanus. The sequence goes on along the minus strand of WEIS01006863.1, from coordinate 33,769 downwards.
CCCAGCACGTCAAAACAAAGAGCTAGATGGAGAGCCTGGTGCACTGGAAGTCCTCCTCCACACTTCCACAGTACAGCACAGAGGTTCAAGTTAGGTTTTAAGTTGCTGTTGGAGAACATCAAGTTATCCTTTTATTCCAGTTTAAAGACAGAAATACTTATGACTGAATGCTGGAAATGGCTTTCAGATGAACACCATCTTAACCCCAAGTCTTTTGTCACTGCCTGGAATAAGGAACAGACATGTCTCTTAGAACATAGCTTTGAGAAGAAAAAGGGCTGTTCTCCAGTTTTATTTTAAAAATCCAGCAGATTAATGAACTGCTATGTACAAAGTCATTACTAACACAGAAGCTAGCACTCCAGATGCTCATACACATCCTTATGAATCTGTGTTAACTACCCAGACTCTGGCACTGTGATAACACTGTCAAGTGGAGAAAAGGACCTTTCTTCTTTCTCATTGGGAAAAGCTTTTCTCTACTAACAACAGGGAAAAGCAAGGAACATCTCTTGAAATACTATCAGTAAAGAAATTAAAACAGTATTGAACCATACGGTTGGAATATGGCATCTTGCCTACAACTTCTTCTCCTGAGCACTCATTTAATGATTATAGTACAGACTAAAAAGAACAGTCCATTCTCTGAAAGAATTTATACTAATAAATATTATAATCAAAGTAATTTCATTTCAAATTTCCATTCCTGCTGCTTCTTCATGAATTACAAGGGGAGCAGGCATTTTCTGCCAGCTTTCACAGAAAAGCATCTGTCCAACGCAGGCATAGGTGACCTCAGGAGTACTGAAATGAATGACTTCATACTTGAGTGCTTGGTAGGCAACACTTACTCCGTTTGCAGAGCACAAAGAGGTCAGCCTCAGGTTGAGGGTGACATTTCTGCATTACACAGAGATGCACCTTGTAGGACTCTTCTCTGATTTTGGCAGAAATCTCAAGCATCGGTTTACTTAAACACGATGAAATACATGAAAAAGAAAGCTATTTTCAAAATGTCAGGTAAAGCCCTGGTCTTAGAACCTGACATGAAGTGAAACTGTGTCAGTGCTTCACTTGCACACTGACTTAGATCTCTGCCTCTGTGCCCAGCTCCATTTCTGTCCTCCACTTTTCTATTTAGAAGTTTCCAGTTTCTCGCGCAAGGGCTAGACCTCACTGTGCGTTTGTATACAGCCTACTACAATCATTGTGCAAATAAAAATAACATGGGAAACAGTCAGATGAGAGATACTCCAGTCAAAGAGCAAACTAAAATGTGTGGAATGAACCACAAAAGCAGACAAACCTACAGATGGACAAGGCCTCCCCTTCTCCACTTTTTAAAGACTACTGCAAGTATCTGAGCACAAATAAAAAGGGGCCTAATTCATCCAATGCTTTTGCAAGGGAAGAGGGAGAATGCTATGCACAAAAAGTAATCATGGTTGTAAATTTAATATGGGAATTCTGATTTTTTCTCTCCAGAGCTAAACACATCAAAATAGCCTCAGACAGGCTTCCTAAAACAGAAAGGGTGCTTGATGCAAGCATCAGAGAGAAAACGAGACACAGTGACTTCTGTCTTTGCAAACTGTCTCTTTTGATGCCTCTTAGAGCGATCCCCTGCTAGGGCAGCAGGAAGGAATAATGATGGAGTTACCTACTTTATAATAGTCATACAACAGGCCAAGAGCAGCAGCACTGTCCTCATCACCATTTATGCTCATCATAGCCTTGGTAGCTGCTGTTAGGGGATTCTCCAAATACGACTTCCAGGCTTCATCTTCGCTGGTGTAGGCTCGTCTGGTGTTGAATGAAGTGTCATTTGGCACTAAGGCCACAAGTCGCTTGTTACTGAATAGACAAGAAGAACAAAATGATGATCCAGAAGGGATTATTTTATTCACAATACATGTTAAAGAACATCACATAGCTCAATGAAAGTGATATGATTACACCAAGCAAGCATCTCTATATTAAACTTGGTGACAAATGTTTATCAGCATTAGGTATCTTCAGCACTTAACCAAAAAAAATTAAATGTGTGCAGATCTTGTGACAATAACTCAAAGGTGTTTTTACTAATATACAGGTAGAGCTATCAAAATACTTTAAAATTATTTTGATAAAAAGGAAGTAACAATATAAGAACACTTTGCCTTAGTACTTTTACTAGATGTACATCTGATTAAGGAAAAATACATTTATCTGAAATCAGATATAATAAGAAAACATAAATGAAAAACAAATATATTAATCTAGCGTTCACCTAAACCAAGTATAGTTCAGTATTTAATAACTGGGTACATCTTATAATTGAGTTATCCTCTGCTTTTGGGACACAATCTGTCTGTAATTTCAGAGAAGTTTTCTGTAACAGGACATAAGCAATGGGTCCAGTGGATGGAGCAGAAGACGTTCACATATTTGGTCTCAATTCACACTATCACCATACCCAGTTACAGACCCATGGTAATGCACACAAGACCATTAATAAGTAGTATTTGCAGCAGAGCAGTTTCCTACAGCCTGAAAGTGGCACAAAATGACCAGTGTCTGTGTATATCAGAGAAACTGCTGCACTATGGCTGAAATCTCCAGTATAACAGAAACATGACAGAAGATAATAGTACCTGCTTTTGTATAACATTCAATAAACTTATGGATAAAAGAACTATGCAGAAAAAAAAAATTAAAAAGCATTCCTGCTACACCAGATAGTAAGTAGGCAAACAGATTAGGCAGGGAAAGAGTGGAGCCAGGGTGCACGGCTTAGCGCATGTTGCAAGAGCACTGTCGAAAATTGTGGCTCAAGTTACAAGGATGACAACGAAACTTTTAAGACAGGACGCCTTAGAGATTTGAAAGCTGTAAAGATGGCGGAATAAGTGAATATACTGACTTAACAGGCGAAACCAGCAGCTCTTCCCACTGACCTTCATAAAACATTTCTTGCTATCTTCTACATAAAAAATGATCATTATTCAGTCTCCTCTTTTTGCTCTCCTCTACCTGCAGCAGTGCCAGCTCCACAAATTGAACCCAACCAAATGCCACTGTTGCACAGAGAGTGGCATTCAAACACTGTACAACTGAGCCTTTGATTTGACTGTAGAAACAGGACTTGATAAAAGGACAACTGAACCCATACGGTTAATGCTTTTGGGCTGCTGGGAGGGTGTCTTGCCTGGCCCCCAGGCCACAGTGACTGGTGAGCTGGGGTTTCGCCTGGGGCCCTGCCACTGCCCCAGTGCAACCTGCAAAGTGCATGTGCCAGGGTTTAAGGAAGAGGAGGGAGATGGCGGAGATATCATCTCTATAGTACAGAGCACTGTTTACAAGTTTCTTTATCTAATGAAAAACAAAACAACCCACCTGGTACACAAAGCACAGTTTTATGAGCTCTGTGGGGGAAGAGAGCATTTCATAGCTTTGTATCACAAAACACAGCAAATGATTACAGTTCAGATTATATTTTCCTGATATCCTAAATATTTGGATTTTTAGAAGCTTCCTTTCTTTTCTGAGGGCCTTTCTGCCTGGCGTTTTGCTGTCTCTCCTAAAGATTTTTGTCCTTTTTGTTTCCACAAACACACCTGTGTTGTTACAGGTTTGCTTCAGCAAGTGCAGCTGAAGCAGAAGTTAGGAGCTCAAGGAAAGAGAGAGAGAACTGTGAGGTCTGCTGCCTTTTCAATACCTTATTGTTAGAGGCTCAAATCAGATCTGCAACAGCCCCACTGTTTGTGCCAGAGGCAGCTGAGGGCCTGTTCCCACTCTGGAGTAGCCAATCCTCCCTGGCTCAGAGGCAATTATTCCAGGCAAGGAATAAAGGATTCTCCTTTCCTCAACAAAGCTCCCCTTCAGCTAAACTGGGATTGTTTCACCGCATGGGCGGCTGCCCATTGCAACGCACAAAATACTGCTCACTCTCCTTCCTGCAGCAATCTTCCCTTACAATCAATAACTGCCTTTTGTTACTCAAAGCACTCACAGCCCTGTGACAGCCATAACTGATTTATGAGCTCTACGGGCAGACTGTGAGATGCCCTATAAAAACACACCTTCTAAGAGCTGGGCTGTGCTGGCCTGCAGACATATTGGAGGGGAGGAGTCAATCTCTGCTGCTCTAACTTAGTGAAGACAATCTTAAAGCGGTGAAGAGAGTGCTGTCCCTTGGAGGTGCTGTACACGATTGTGCTGGGCAGAAGCTAAAGGAAAGGGGATAAATGCTCTAGGAACAGCCACTCAGTAAATAAACAAACAGTCAGGATGGCTGGAAAGGCACAGGGGCATAGCTGTCGAGCCTCCCCAAAAACTGCTTTCTCTAAACCCCAGGTTTTCACATCTGAAAACTAAATATCCGTCTCCTCTGGCTTGAGATTATGGTCTGCACCATAATCAACTGACACACTCACTGTGTTTACTCTGCAAACAGACTGAAACAATAGCACCAAGAAAAATAAAAAACTTCCTCATCACCCCCATCCCTGTAATCAGCTCTGCGGGAGGTTAATGGTCAGACTTAATTATCATGATTTAACATGGTCAATCATTTCAAAGATTATATCCAAAGCAGTCAGCCAAAACAACTGCGCTCCCTTTAAGAAAACTTCTCTATTAACTAAGGTTATCTAGATGGGAAGGAGGATTTCTCTTAAGAGGTTAGACTTGTTGCATGCAGCCAAATTCCTTTTCCTTTTCCATGACTGCTGAACCTCCTGGACAATTTCAGCCAAATGTGACAAAGGGGTAGCAAAGTGCCCCATAACCAGAGAAGATAAATATATTTGAATATATGCCATGAAAACGCAATGCCCTGAACGAGGCCTCGTTCCGCTGAGGCATGATTCCATTCTGGGGCACCCCCAGCTGTTCCAGCTGTGTAACTGATGACAACAGACAGCTGCTTGGAGGAGAGGGGCTCTGGCGGTACATGGAACATGGGGTAGACAAAGGGTGACACCTATAAGAAACATAAGAGCATTCCCACTGGAGAGAGCTGCTCTGAACACTCGCCTTGTGAGAAAAGAAGCCTCCACTGGAGCCTGCAATTAGCAACACATCTCTGAACCTTCTTATCAAAAGCTGCAAATCCATCAGTGAGCACATTCCTGGAGAGCCACTCACTGAAGAAAGGAAGACTGGCAAGTGGAAGCCTCCCATCCAACCTGGCCAGAGATATCAGCAAGCATCTGCTGTAGCCCCAGGCACATCTTCTAAAACAGCCTGTCAGAAAGCAGAGAACAAGCCCAGCCCTGACGGTGCCCATTCCTCACTTGGGCTAGCCCACCACCCCTCTGCTGGGTAGGCAGGGTGTGTGCTCCCCAAAACTCAGCTGGAGGGACACACCAGTGCAAGCTGAAAGCACCCCCTCACTTGACCATGGAGATACAGCTCTACAATTAAAGATACTTTGTGCCTAAAAAGTACATGTTTCCTTTCAAACTATTGGGGGAGCTCCTAATGAACACAAAATGTTTCAGTTGGTTCACCTTCAACAGTAGTATATGGTTATGTACCTTAATTTATAGGTGTGTGAGCATGAAAGGAACAGTCTAGCTTAGGAGACTGCCCTGATACTTGAGTGTTTATGTCCAGACTAAACTTCAGCTGGCCTTTATTTCACAAAAACTTTTTTTTCTTTTCCTCCAACTCTTTAGAGAGATTTTTGTGCTTATACCATCTTATATGATTTGTGTGCTTTCCCTGTAAGAAAAGATGTATGTAAGCTTTCCAGATTTATACCAGTTATAGTGATTTCTGCATCTGGTAAACTGGTACTTTTGAATTTACTTAAAATTAAGATTATGGAATTATATAAAACCTAGACAAGTGCGTATAAATAGAGATGTCCAAAGCTGCAGTCACTTCATTTCAGTTACTGCAGCGCGACAACGCAAGTTGGAAAAGCGCGTTGTACTTAGCATCAATAAATTAGCTGAATGGAAAGGGCTGGCCTTTCAAGCTCTTCTTCAGATTAGAGATAATGAACTTTCAACATCTACTTGGGGCTATAAAATCCTACTATAGGCAAATTCTCACCCGATGTGATGCAATTTGTGAATGAGCTTACACAGAATCAGAAATGCCCATTAACAGATTCATGAACAACGGTGAAAGGCCGTGAAAGGCCACAGGCTCTGTGATCAGAGCTTGCTTTTTACTCGGAGACAAGATGTCCTGCCCGTCAGTCTCTCTTAGCCAATTTTGATGCTCAAGAGCTTTCTGCTAATTCACAAAGTTCATGCAGCCTTCAATTTAGCCTCTCTACTAAATTTGCCACTGAACATAAAGCAGACTGATGGAGCCGTGGAAATGCCTCACTTCTAACTTTAACACAAGTACAGCTGCTTCCTACTCTCCTCTGTCATATGCTCAGCATTACATTCTGACCCAGCTGGTGCTAGCAGGGAAGAAAGTCTCATCCTGCCTGCCCCTCAACTTCTGCCTCGCCCAGGAAATTCAACCCTGGAATCAAAATCAGACTCTTAAAAGTGCCAAGGTGGGCACCCAGCACAGACATTTCATATTCGCGGTTTGCTGGTTATTGTTGTGGGGTTTTTTTAATTTCTTTTTTTGAATGTTGCATTTATTATTTCAAGAAACTAAAAAAATAAAAATAAAAATAATAAAAAAATAATGCAAGAATTGAGCTCCATGCACAATCCTGCAGACTTCTTTGCCCCCTTACAATGTCTTAGGGCCTCCTCCTTGCTGCAAAGGCTAGATGCCAGATGGGAACACAGCAAGCAATGAGTGTGAGGCAGCAGAACGGGAGGAATCCCCATTCCCACGTTTCAGTCCAAGCCTGCGCCTGCCTGTTCCTACATCTGGGAGAGGAGCGCCAAGCACATGTGCACATGTCCTCTGCAACCTACCCCTTCAGGAGAGGGGACTGGAGGCTTTGGTCCATACAACTGCTACAAAGCACGCAAAAATTTTAGCACCAAGTAACTGGAAAAGGCAAGACAGACTTATGTCAGCCTGGCTCCCAGCCCAGCACACCAAGTCCATGGGGTATTTATCATAAACTCCTTTTTAGTTGCCTGATAAGAATATGCACAAGGGCAGCAGTCTGCAGTTTAGAAACCCTGGGAGAAGCACAAAGTTTAAAATGAGCTGCTGGCCAAAAGGACCATTTCTGTGTTGCATGCAGACATGCATCACGCACCATGCTGCATCCTGGGTTTCTGATCCCCTAATTGTCCAAATCAGAGACCCGGCTGAAGGACACTGTGACTCAGAGTGCTGTGGGAAGTACACCTGCTTAGTCTTTCTTCCAGTGCAAAGTAAGAAATGGGGAACTTCAAGAACACTCATGTTTCATCTGGTATGACAAAAGGGACAGGAACACACTTCAACCACATCCAAGAGGCTAGACAAAGAGCTGAAGCTCCCACTTCAGTTCTGACATAGCTGAGAAGGGCACTGTGATCACTTACAAGAATTTCAGTAGCTCTAAAGCCCTTTGTGAGTTTATTTTACACTTACACAAATCTCAGTTCAACTATAAGGCTACCACAAAACAGATTTAGAGTAGATGTTTATCCAATTTGTCTTACAACTAACATACACACATATGAATGCACAGGCACAAATTGAACTTCTATGACCATTTAAAAAGCAGCTAAGGACAGATGCCACAGAAGCTGGATAGGTTAACGAACTTTAGATTCCAGATCATAAATTTCTCTCTGTGCTCCTTATAGAAAGAAGTATAAATCCAAGCTAGCCCTAGTGCTTGAAACCATTTATTTTAAACATCCTAGATCTCTTATTTTAAAGATGCTACCCTCCGCACACTAGACATCAACTTAAAAACAAAACCATGGGTGACTCACTGCAAGTTCTGATTTATTTGGTTAAAATAAAAGTTCAGACTCCTTGGGATTTATTGCCAAAAGTATAATCAAAAAGTCAGCAACATTGTTGTTTCAATTAGACAATAGTGTTCTGTTAAAACTACAAAGGAGCATAAATGTTTAACTAACAGGAAAATTACGGTCCATGTGTCTTGGTGTTTGGTCTTTCATAGCCGACAATCACATCATTCCCAGAAGCACCAACAGGTCTCCAAAATGCACTTAGCCCAATCCAGTGAGCACGTAAATATACAAGTGACTCGAGAGTGAAGGAAAATCAAAGCATTTAGACCACCAGGAAACCAGAAGATGCCCTCTGGCCCAGGCAGCAGTCCATTCGAAAGAAAAAAATTCCCATTAAAGAGGCTGAGTAATTTTGCCTACTAATGAATGCAGGTTTGGGACTCTTGTAATTTTGGGACAATTATTCTTTTTGAGCACAAGACAAACCTGAACAAGATTACACACGTTAAATGACTAAAAGAAATTATTTTAACTTTACAAAACACTCTGAGAGGAAGTAAAATAATATATTGAGAGCAGAAACAGTGAATAGTGAAACAGATTAGTTTAACAATTAAATGCCTACTAGAAGTTTTATTTGTTTTTACTCAGAACCGAAATAACTTGAGCATGTAACAGTGATTAAAAAGATTAAAACAAATAGGTGATTCATTAACATTGACAAAAAATATTAAGCATGTCAAAGTGGAAGTACAAAATGAAATCTGACACAAGGATTAAATACAATATATTCCTAACTGAGGACTAGTTCAAGTAGGTAATTACTCACTCTGAGACAGACTTTTATACCTATGATTTCAGAGACTATTTTGTTTCACTTCTAATTAAATATTATTATTTCTACCAGACAGTCTTGTGTTAGTAGTGCACTAAGTACTCTGTTGTCTTCTTTTTTTTTTTAAAAAAAAAAAAAAGCAGAAGAGAGTTTCCAAAAAAGGCAGGTTTCAGCATATTTGTAAAGAAAAAAAAACAAACAACAAAACCACTGCCATCTCAAAATAATGATATTACTGCAATAGCTAATAGAGTTGAAATAGCAATTACTGAGCAGCTTCATACTAGCTCATGCTTTGTTTTGCTAAGAAGCATACTTGCAGCATGCACAGCACCCAAGGTTGTTTTAACTGACTTGAAGCAGCTAGCAGTGGGCTTTAAAATAAGAACAGGTCATGACAAGGCTTCCCAGACCTGCTGCAGTTTAACCTGCCCCTTGGCCCTGTGGCCCTTGTTCATTCATTGCTTCCACTGAGTTAATGGAAATGGAACAGTTACTGCACTGATAGCACCTATTGTTGGCTTTTCAGGATATGAAACTTTTTACGCAGTCAGAAGGAAAACATGAATCCAACAACTGAGTCATCCTGAGAGTCAAAATTTCCCACAAATATATATTTTTTAAAAAGCACACAAAACCAAGAATATACTTTAGAGAACAACTGAAGTACAAAATTATGGAAGATGCCAGTATCTCCCACTATTAGGAAAAGTAACAAATCTACAGACACACATCACCTCCCAGGCTGGAAACATATTCTCAAGCTACAGGTATGTTGCAATATTTAATTTTTCCACAGTTCATATGCACTTAACATGGTTTCCCTGGTTAAGTATTTCATAAGCAACTGTCCTCTTCTTTATGAAGTTAACACTATCAAAGAATAGTACAGCATCCCAGTATGCTAGGAAATAATTACTTATGTTGTTTTAATTAGCTGCTACTGTCCGAATCACCGATTAAAAAGTAAATGAAGATTCATCTCAGGATGAATTCCTAGATCAGCACTTGAAAGTGCTGTTTTCTGCGTTTGTGCACGTGTACAAGAAAGGGCAACTGCTCCATAACCACAGGAAAAAAATAGTTGAGGTAACCATCAATGGTCTGCACTGGATTAATATTTGTGAAAAATCTTGACAACAAATGTCAACCGGTATAATATCATTTACCCTTCAGATGTCCCTGCCAGAACAAGAATGATGTCCCTGCTGGCCCTTGCACAGGGAAGAGGTTATGTGATCATTACAATCAACTAAGTGACCTGGGAAAATCCTCTCCCTCCTGTTCTGCTTTGATCTTCAGTCCGAACTCAGACTTCACCCCCAGAGAGCTAGCAGTGTTAACTGCAAGACGTAACGATTTGAACACGTTTGCTCCTCTCAGTTAAGCTTACAGTTGTAAGCTCTCTGAGGTTCTGCACACCACCTTCCCTGCAGAGAGGTGGTTTTCTGGGGAACATCCATCACAGTATGTCTGACATACAAAAAGTGCAAGCACTAAACACCTCTTAATTCCTGTTTGTCCAGTCATTCCAGGATGAGTGACGCTTTGGAGAATTCATCCCAGTGGATGGGCTATACGGACACCCAGCAGTGGAAAAACATAAAAATAAAGTTAAGTAGTCTGCAACCTAATTGCCACTCAGCATCTGCTGATGGGAAACATGTTTGGCTCTCAAAGAAAAAATTAAGAACTATTCACAGAATCACACTGTAAACTGTAAACACTCTGTGTTGTTATAGTACTAGATATTTAAGTTAAATATTACAAAGGCAGCATCTAGATTTGCACACTGAGGAAGAACTAGGAAAGAGGGCAAAACTACACTGTGAAGAGTCCAAGAGTTGCAAGCTGGGTGCAAACATGCCTCCGCTGACACACAGCAGCAGGTCTGAACCCATTCCCACCTCCTGGCTCACTCTACCCTTGGTTATTTACCCACAAGGACATGCTCGGCTGCAGATTCAGGCCACCCCAAGTCCTCCTTAATGTGGTCAGCCTGAGAACAACCCAGACCCATTTACTTGGTGTCCCGAGTAGCTCCTGCACACACTGGTGGTGTTGGGAGACTGAGCAGCTTGACTGTTGGGCAGTCCTTGCGGCAGGCTGGCCAGCAAGAGCCGCAGCGACCAGCACGCTCAGGCCGGCTACCAAGATTGCTGTTTGTGAAACTGCATCCCAACCTACGCAGGACTCAAGACTTTACACATCAGAAGTAGTGACACAAGCGTAGCATTCACTAGGCAGGTTGTACAATTGTTGCTCTTCATTCACAGCAGTACTGGCAATTTCTAAAACCCTGTTAAGTCTCACAAGTACTGAGGTCACCAATTAGTTTTGCTAATGCCATTAAGCTGGAGTTCTGTGGTTATCATTTTTTTTCCTGTATACTACACAGAAGTGAACTCTGGAATCATCTTTATACCCTGCAAAGGAGATGCTCCCTCCTCCTCCCCCTATTCCAGGGTCCTCTTGTGATGGCCCTGGGAGTTGGATGGTAACATAGGCAGCTGCCTGGCCCTTCAAAACATTCATAGAGAGGCAAGGACACACACTTGTTTCTGCAGAAGTTCTAGTTTGAGCAGTTCTGTCTTTAACGCCTGCCACTTGCTTGCACCCTCTCTGCATATGAAGAACTGAGATCAATGACAAATGGATGTTAAAAATAACCTCCAAGCGGAGATCAAGCTGCTCTCAAGCCAACACTCCCCTGAGCCAGTTCTCTAGCTGCACGAACAGCTCTACTGACACAGATGAAAGGGTGCAATGGAGGCAGGAACAAGTGGCCAGAGCCTGCTTAAGTCGGTACTACCTCTGAAAAATGCATGTGAAATCATGCCTTATCTCTTTGACTCTTCTGAAGTTTGTGGAAGCAAGCAGGCAAGACCCAGCTTAGGCAGGAAGGCTAAAGGGAAAGACAGGGAGATAGGCACACTAGCTTAAGGATAATCTCCCCTTCCAAACTCCTCAGTTAGCATTAGAATGAAGCGACTTGCTCTTTAGCATTTTCACCTAAGTGTTCACCCTCCCCCTCGAAGCTGATATTGCAGGTAGCACCCTGTCCCTGCTCCTCCCTCCAGAGGGTTGCTGCAGGCAGACCTGCGGAGCCCTTGTGCAGTGGGGTGTACCACTGCTCCAGGCAAACCAGAAAATTCCATGGAAGGATGAGACAGGAACATATTTTTCCATGCTTTCTATATCCCCTCAGCTGCTTAGTCCTCTACATCAGTACTTTACTAGCACAAACCCCACAAAAACATGTCCAATGACACTGACAAATTAACTGACCTCGAAATAATGAGTTTCCCTCTCCAGTCTTGCCTGTAGGGAAGATTTCTCTTTAAGTAAAAGAAAGGCCATGCAGAGGAGAATAATGTTGTACTCTCTGGATTAGGTTTTAATTGAATATAATTAGAGCTTAACAAAAAACACCTTAAAAAAAAAAAAGCAAAACACCCAACAAAAAGCCCACCCTTCCCATGCAAACTCCCCCCACCATTCTAATATCTCATTCTACCTGGTCATCTTTTCTGAAAACAAACGTATTTATCTTCTTGTGTTACACTTGCGTACAGAGAGCCCAGAGAATTTCTTTACTTTTTATTTCCTTTTCAAACTCTTACCTACTACCTATGGATTTTCTAAACACCTTAACCAGAAACAGATCAGAGGCGTACCTGCAACGGGGGAAGTGCTGTTACTTGGGGATATGTGCTCTGCAGTACTCTTACGTTCCTCACAGCAGTAACAGCAGCAGCACTACACAGAGCAGGGGATGAAGGGCATTAATGCTCCAGTCTCAGTAGCTTACACCTATGCCACACTGTTCCTGTTGAAAAGGAAGGGTAGTCCTGTAGCTCAGTAGCATTCTAGAGCCAGAGGGGAACCGCTTTTGCCCTGGTTTCTTAGATGAGGTAGATATCCACTGCACTAATTTTCTGTTTCAAAGCAGATGTGGTATGAAGTTGCTCTTTCTCCCCTCCATGCCGCCCTCCTGCTCCCGTTAACTGCACTTGATACATGCTGCAGCCTAGTTTCCAACCCTTTGTTGAAACTACTGACACCAAGGCTGAGCCAGGAAGTAACTTAACGGGGCCCCTTTCAACTTCGTGCAGTTCTGGAACTGTCCATTGCTTTGGGATGCCCTCGATCGCTGCTTCTTGTCAGTTATGAGGCCTTTCACAGTTAATCTTGTTCCTGTCCCAACTCAATGATCGTTCTTTCAGCGGCTCCTCCCTGCTCCCTCATCATCCCCCGGGGCTCTGACTCCCTTCCTTGCGCTTATATCATTTACTGTTCTTATCTGGCCACCTAAGGCATCAGTTCCCATCGCTGCTCAGACGAACTCCCAACCTCCACTTTGTTTCCAACTCCTACCACGATCAGTTTAATTTCACTTCGGTAAATACCTCTGCACTATTGTCAGCTAATGTTTAAAAAGTCCAGGACTAAGAACTATTTTTTTAATCTCTCTCCTCTGAACCGTCCCATCTCTTCCTTATCAGGGCAGCCAACCCTGCTCTTTTCTTTTGTCCCACAATCTCTTTCCTTCAGTCCCTGACAGGCAGGCTGTCACCAAGCCTCTCTCAGTCCGACGTCTTCACCATCAGGCTCCTCCTCTCTACCTGCTTCGCCTTGGGGAGCCCAGCAAGGGCTCGGAGCTGAGCAGCGCCCAACACAGCCGGGATCGCGCTCATGCCTGGGGCGCTCCCACCGGCGCCAGAGCGGCAGCGAGACCGACCTGGCTCCTGCTTGGCCTGTGCCACCTCCCGCCCTCCATCTTCTTGCCCCGTTACTCTCCCCAGCCGGGAAGACCAAACTCCCGTAACCCGCCAGGTGAAATGGCCCTTCCTGCCCGGCCGCCTCACGCTGGCTCCTCGGCGCTGCTGCGCAGAGGCCGCGGCGCTTCGGGACAGGCCCGGCGCCCACCCAGGCCACGGCGGACACTGGCTGTGCCCTCGGCTGGCGGCGGCAGGGAAACAGCCCCTGGCGTGGGGCCGAGCGGCAGAAGCGCCGATGGAAGCGGCCGCGCTGGGACGGCAGGAGAGGAGCGGCCTGCGCGCCTCTGCCCTGCTGGACAGGCCCTGCTCCGCGTCCCGCTCCTGCCCCGGGCGGGCAAGGGGCAGCTCCCCACGCCNTCCGGCGCCACTAATGGGGAAGTTACTGTTTAACCCGGGGCGGAGGCGCCGGTCTCCGGGCAGCGGCGGGGCCGTCGGGGCGTCCCGCCGGGAAAACAAGGTCAGGGCGCCGAGGCTACGGCGCCGGCCGACGGGAGGCGAAGGGAGGAAGATGGCCGTGCCGGGCCGGGCCCGGCCCGGCCCGGGATAAAAGCCCTTTGTTGCGCCAACAAAAAAAAAAGCCACCAAGTGCTTCTCGTCCGAGGCCTTCAGCGGGTCGAGACCACTCCGCTCTTGTCGGACGAGAGCAGCTCCCTCTCCAAAAGCGACCCTCGAGGTGAGGAGAAAAGAGAGGGGAGGAAAAAAAAAAGAAAAAAAAAGGCGAACCAAACTGGGTATTAACAAAAGGACCAAACTGGCGAAGCCCCCCAGGCCGCTGCAAAGCGAGGCTGGGGGCGGCGAGGCGCAGCCGTGTCCTCGGGCGCTGCGGTGCCGCCGCTCCGGGGCAGAGGCGCCGTCCCGGCAGGTCCGGCCGCTCCGTGCAGGGCCGAACGGAGCCGGGCGGGCAGAGCAGAGCGGAGCAGAGCCGGGCGGGCCGGCCCCGCAGCGGGAGCAGCGGCGTGCCTGCGATCACTTACTTGTCCGTCTCTTGTGACATGTTTGATCCAATGAACTCTCTCCCCTTTTCCCGGTGCCTCCGTCTCCCTGGCGGAACTGGACTTTCAGGTCTGTGCAGGTGAAGGTGTGTGTGTGTGTGTGAA